>CAUYQV010052234.1:0-110833 GCA_963574575.1 Galagoides demidoff
AATGATTAACCAAATGATATGAAAGTTATGTTAACCAGCTTGATGAAGATGTTTCAAATTGTATATGAAACAGCACAATGTACCCCATGTTGGCATCAATGTACACAGAAATCAATTAATAAAAAAAAAAAAAAAAGAAAATTCCATCCCCGCCTCCACTGTTGACACACTGGCCATTCTCTGAGCCCCACCTCAGATTAAAGGCTTTCCACCCCCACTTGTGTATCAGGTTCACACGGCCTTAGCACCTTCCTCCTAGAATCAGTTAGCTTTTCAGTTTTTATCTGTGGTCCAAGGTCATTTTTTACTGTTAATAAGAACTATCATTTATTAAATTCTTATTATCTACATGGCACTATGTTTTGTGAGATATATTTTAAAAGGTATATCATTTAATCTCATACAGCCCTGCAAGATAAATAGTATCCTTGCTTTTCAATAGGGACACTGAAGCTCAGAAATGTTACATAATTTGTGCAAGGCAACTTTGGGCACATTAGTTGGTCCTCAGCGTCAAAAAGGGGCCACCTCTGGATTCCAAACAGATACGCCTGACTCCAAACCTAGGAACATCCTTTCCTCTAGGCAGCAGAAACTCCTCCCTCTTGTATTTTTACAGTGGATGTGGCCTTTTGTAACAGCAGAAAATAAGCCAGCATCTGAGGTTATTGCTAGTGGCAGCTTAGTAAAGCTTGTTAGCTAAGTAATCCCAGTATCTTATGCAAATCAGTTCAGTAGCTGTAGGCCTGTTAGTTGGACTTGGAGCTGTGGGAGAAAATCTGTTCAATCCCTTTCCTAGAAGGAGAAGTCATAGAAAATTCTTCTGGGATTAGAACAAACTAATCATAGGGGTGGTCAGACGGCCTCCAGCAGCAAGAAACTACTCAATGATGGAGAGCTCTGTGTACATTAGTCACCAGCACTACATAAACATTTACCTCCAGACTTGCGTGTCATAGCCCCGAGCATTGGGGATTCACAAGCAGCTGAGCTAGATGGCTGTAGACATCCATATGTTGATTGGGACTGCAAGATTTGTGTTCAGGGTGGCTCATTCACATCACTAGCAAGTTGATGCTGGCTACTGACAGGAGGCCTTGGTTTGTTGTCATGTGGGTGTCCCCAGAGAGCTACTCAGGTGTCCTCATTACCCAGCAGCACAGTGAATGATCTGGGAGAAAACCAGGCAGAAGCCACAATCTACAATCGTCTTTTATGACTCAGCCTTGGAAGTCATGCACCCTCATTTCCATAAGACCCTCCTGAGTGAAGAGGCCAGCCCTGTTCAGTGTGGGAGGTGAATACACAAGGTCATGAATACCAGCAGCGAGAGTCACTGGGGCCACACTATGAGAGAATTACTTGAAAACAGTGTATAAAAAGTTGAGTCAACACTCTAGGTTGCCAAGTGCACACTTGGACTTGAGGGTAATTCAAATCTGGAAGGTCGGAGTGTCTGGATCTGATTTAGAACAAGATGCAAAGTTTGTGTTCTGTATTATTTCTGGAATACAGGGGTGCAGTTTCAGGGAGTTGAAGGATCGACTGGTCATAAAGATTCCTGGAGTCCTCAAAATGAACAGGCTAGGGAAACAAAACAGGCTGCAAATAGAAAAAGGAAAATGGGAGCTGTGAGCAAGAGAAAACAATTTATTTTGTTGTTTCTTTTTCCTTCTGGAAATATCCAGGAAGATTTTGGTGATAGCTTATTTCTCTCTGATAAAAGAGTTTAAAGTAGACAGAAGCTACTAGGCAGCTTACAGCCTCCGAAAGACAGAGAACAAGAGGATTACTGCCTGAAAACCTGAAGACCGGGGCTGAAGGGGCCAACCCTAGCAGAGAGCTAATGGTTCCATAGGAACAAAAACAACAGAGAAAACAACAGAGAAATACTGGCTTCTGGAAAGAGAAGATAGTTAGGGGGATCCCGGGACTGTTGGGAGACTGAAGGCAAAATTATGTGTCTCATCAGTCTCACGCCCCCTGCCCCCTGCCCCGGAAAGGAAAGATTGCCTCACTTCTGGGCGACACGACAAAGGTCATTCCCTAGGCTCTCCTGTCAACAGGCAGCCGACATAATGCCAATATAAAGCTTAACAGGTGTGTTGAATACTATTTTATACTAATTAAACTCTTATTTTTATTGTTGGGGGTAGAAAGATTCAGATTACACTAATTGCATTTGTCAAGCAAAGTCCCCCATTATAAATGTGTTCCTCCTAAAAGAGGTGTGCCAAACACCATGACCCCGCACCCCAACGTGCCTGCGTATTAGAAACACTTTGCTGACTTTATGGATGTTCCAAGGATCTTTATTAATGGGTAGTAACTACTTATAATATCCTATGAAGCTTTTTATCATGGGAAAATTGGGAGAACAGAAACCTAAACAGAAGTGCTACAGTCAGTCAGTCAGTACTAACAAGGGGTCAGACGACACAGTGAAAGCAATTCTGGTCATCAAGTGACAGAAGTCAAATCTAGCCAGGTAGCTTTGTCAGCAGCAGGGATTCTGTGCCCAGGATGTAGGGTATGAATCCTAATTCTTTCCTTACTAGCTGTGTAGCCTATTCACATTACAAGCAGTCCCCAACTTACGATGGTTCAATTTATGATGTTTCAACTTTATGATGATATGAAAGTGTCTTAGCTCTGATGAGGTTTGAATTTTGATCATTCTCAGGCTAGTGATAGGCCGTACATGAGATATTCAACACTTTTATTATGAAACGGGCTTTGTGTTAAATAAATCTGCCCAGCCGTAGGCTGTGTAAGGGTTCGAGCATGTTTAAGGTGGACTAGGCTAAGCTAGGATGTTTGGCAAGTTGGGCGAATTAAAATACACTATGTTTTCAACTCAAGATGGGTTTACCAGGAAATAATTTCATCATAAATCAAGGAATATCTCTAATTTATCTGTGACTTGGTTTCTTTACCTAAAAACCATAACATTAATATTACCAACCTCCACCAGCATGATGGCTCAGTCCTGTAATCCCAGGGCAGAGTTGGTCAAAGCAACAGGATCACTGTTGGGGCCATGAGTTCAAGACCTACCCGAGCAACATAGGAGACCCATCTCTACAAAAAAATACAATTAAAAAAATCACTGGGCGGTGCCTGTGGCTCAAAAGAGTAGGGCGCTGGCCCCATATGCTGGAGGTGGAGGGTTCAAACCCAGCCCCAGCCAAAAACTGCAAAAAAAAAAAAAATCACCTACCTCATTGGATTATCAATATCTTTAAATGAGCTACTAATGTGAAGTGCTTTGGCTGTTGCCAGGTCAATGGCGTTCTTTGGATGGGTGAACATTCGATCAGAGGTTCATGTTATGTACCAACTACTATCCATTACATACTTGTTTAAACTATTTCAACAAGATATTCAAATAATGTAAAGAAAACAAACATTTTAATACAAATAAGTATTGGGCTACAGCGGCCAGTACATTTCAGGAAAAACATCCTGTACTTGGTTTGGACCACATTAAAGTTGCCATATGCTAAATAGAAGCTTCCCAGAAGAGAAATCATCCCCTTTGAGTTTGAAACTGCAAAATGTAATCATGGGATGGCACCTGTATGTGAGAGTCCAAGTAGCTCTTATCCAAACTGAATAATTCCATAATAAATGGGAAAACTGGAGGCCTTGTTTCCTGGGCTGCTCTTAACAGTCTGTAGAGATTGGCAGTGAGCTGGCCCAGTTCATCTTGTTCAAAGCTACCAGGCTGTTCCCCAGAGAGTCCATCATTCTAAGTCTTTTCCAAAATAAACTAGGCCCATGTATCTGTTGGGAACAGGGTATTCAATATCACTCGTAAAAATCAAAAGAGCTTGTCTGGTTCCTTAGCTGTCTTGAGTAGATGGAGTTACCACGCTGGGGAAATGGTGATATCGCCCCCACCGCTAACGCTTCCAGCCAGTCTCAGACCTCGGTAGTAATAGATTTTCCACTCCAAGTGTTCTTACTTGAGTGACTTCAAGTTAAACTGATGAAAGGAAAGTAGCAATTACCACTCAGACATGTTCTTGTGGACAGCTATTGGTCTCCAAGACATTTTTTTTTTAGAGGGTTAGTTGTCATTCACTTCTGTCTTGCTGGAGAGTGAGGCAAAATGGAATACAGATGTTGACAACAAAAGGCAGAGCTCCTGGGGTTTAGGAAAATGCCTCCACCAACCAACCCAGATTAAAACTGTGTCCTCGAATATGCTCCTTGACTATTCTCAGAACTATTTCCAAGTCAGGAACCCTCTCCCAGCCATTTAAGATGAACTGCCCATTTTTCATTTAACCTTAAACAAACAGAGGAAGCCAATATCTCCAGGGTCAATGGTGCTTACCCAGCGATAGGGTGGCTCACTGTGCCCACAAGGGTAGTGTTTTGTAACCAATGTGCAGCCCCACATCACCTGAGGTTTTGAAAACCGGGCCCCCTTTCCTCCACTCTCAAGGATGCACTGACTCAGAGGCTCCTTGCACGTCTGATCAACAGTCTGTAGGACTTTCTGGTGTGCACCCCTCCTGAAGGGATAATGATGCCCCAGAGGCTGGGAGCAGGCAGCAGGGCCTGGTTACTGGCTCAGCCACTCTGTACTGTGCTGCATCTCTGCTTCTGCTCAGACACACCCACACCCAGACCTGCCTCCTGCATTCTTTTTTCCAACACTTCCTTTTTATTTTCCTTTTAAACCAATGTAACAGACATTTCTCAAGATTGAGGTAGAATTGGGCATCAGGAGATTGTGTTCAGAAAAGGAAGACGCAAGTCACGTGACCTAAGAAAGAGACACACAATCAGGTGAGAGGGAGACAGCTCTGGAATCGCAGAGCCACCATGGGAAACGCTCTTCAGATTCGTGTGAGTCAAGGTTTCCAGGCCGCATTATACAATAGAGCAATTCTAAAGTGTGGCCTGTAGAGCCCCAGGGGTGCCCCAGACCTCCTTAGGGGTTCATAAGATCAAAACTATTTTTATAAAACTACCAAGACATTATTTGTCTCATTCATCGTATTGACATCTGCACCAATAGGTCAAAAGCAATTCTGGCACCTTAACAAGAGTGATGGTGCTGGCCTAAGCTGTGCCAGGAGCCACTGTATTCTTCACTGTCACGCGTTTGCAGTAATTCTGTTTAAAGTCAGTTTCACATGAGAAGTTTCTTAAGAAGAAGTAAACAATATTAATACCATTAGATCTTGATTCATGGGTGCATGTTTGCTTTCTACAAGATCATGCTTGATAGAATGGGAAGTACGCAGAGGAATTTTGCTGTGTGACCACAGGAGGGTGGTTTTGTGAAAAATGCATTTGTACGATTGCTTGAGGTGTGGAGGGCCATCTACCTTTTTTCATGAAACACCGTTTTTTCTTGAAAAAATGATGGACAAGCAACCTGTGGTTATACAAACTTGGATATTTGATCCTTTTCTGTAGTGAATGAAGCGGGCCTGTTAGATCCCGTTTTCCACTTTTATCATTGGAGACAAATACTGTTATCCTGTGATGATTGACAGTATTTGTTACCATTGATACAAGGGGAACATAAAACTTCGGATTTCTTATCTTTCCGGGGTTTTCTAAATGACTGATTCATGGTATTATGAAAGCTTAGGTGAGTGAAAGACTTCCAAATACAAGGCAGACGGAACCGATGGATTTTAACGTTTCCGATTCTACATCGCGACTAACATTTAAGAAACTAAACATTTTTGAATCTTGGTGTTATATCAAAGAACATTATCCACAATTAACCAAAGGCTCTTATTAAATTAAAAGACGCTTCCCTTTTCCAATTATCTATTTCATGATTGAATGTGAAAGCAGATATGAAAATCCTATGGTCCCCCATTAAGTCTGGTACCAAAGAGATTTGCATAGATAGAAATGTGCTCTATTTTTTTAAATGTACTTTATTTTCTGATATCACTTAAAACATAATTCTCCAAAAGAAAACGTGGTATTTCCAGCATGTTCTGATAGATACAACAGTCTTTTTTTTTTTTTGACTTTGTTTATTTGTTAGACTGGGTCTTGCTCTGTTACCCTGGCTAGAATCCCATGGCATCATTATAGCTCATAGAAACCTCAAATTATTTGGCTCAAGAGATCTGGCTAAGCCTTCCAAGTAGCTGGGACTATAGGCACATGCCACTACACCTGGATAATTTCTTTATTTCTTGTAGAGATGTGGGCCTCACTCTTGCTCAGGCTGCTCTCCAGCTCCTGGCCTTACCAGTCCTCTCCCCTGGACTCCCAGAGTGTTAGGATTGCAGGTGTGAGCCACAGAGCCAGCCTCAGCCTTTTCCCTCGTGTTGTGCTTGTGACACGGACATTGTTAAGCTTCTTGCTGTTTGTTCATGTCACATGTCTCCAGGAAACCTTATCTCAGAATAAATGAGATTGTATTTTTCTGGTAAGCTTAGGGGCCTTAACCTCACATCTAATACATATTATTATCTTTTTAGAGTTGACACGTGAATATCAACTTTTTAAAAATCTCTTTGGATTTCAGGCGGTGCCTGTGGCTCAAAGGAGTAGGGTGCAGGCCCCATATACTGGAGGTGGCAGGTTCAAACCCAGCTCTGGCCAAAAACTGCAAAAAAAAAAAAAAAAAAAAATCCCTTTGGATCTCAATTCAATGCATTCAACACATCGTGCAACTTTCTGGTTTGAAGCCGACACTGGTATGATGTTTATCCAAGTCACTGAAAAACTATTTAACAGGATGAGACTTTTTAATATTCTAGTAAAACTGTCCTTCTATATGAGTTGAGCTACAACATATAGAAGTCCAGATATGCAGATTGAAACTTCTTAGTTTTGAAAATAGCAAATAAATATGCTTATTGTCTGTTTTCCAGTGTTCTCACCATTCTCCAGAATTCCTGAAAGTCTTTCAGCCATGGTTACAAAAGTTACAATCTCCTTTCTATAAATGGCTCGTTTGCTTAGAATAAAGGTAGGCATACACTCATTTATAAATCTCTTTACAAGTTTTTTTTTCTCTCTTTAAATTAATGGGCCTGCCATTTTCAGCATAAAGGTCATTCTTTTAACAAAAAGTAGAAAATCTGAGAATTAGAAGAGCTGTGAAGTTTTATCTGTGTTGTAAACGAGAGCTGGTGTCATCAGGTCCGTTTCAACATGAGACCCAGTGGGCCTGCCCCATTTCAGTACTTAGTCTGCACAGAGATGTGGTTGTCTACTTCTTTGCGACATGGCCTTATGGCATTTAGATGCACCAGCTCTCTGCATCATTGCCAGTTATTTTCTTTATTCCCATTATTTGTTCACAGCTGCATTTGACTCAAGTGCCTTTTCTTTCAACAGAATCTCTTGCAGTTATTCTGTGTCCACTGCACAGAGAATAAGAGACATGAGGAGAATAAGACCATGTTCTCTCTCTAATCCCAGTGTTTCAGTAGCGGCCTTTAAAGGTCATCATCCCAGCTTGGTATTCTCTGGATGTTGGGATCTCACTCTCCCCTGAACCCATCAACCCTACGTCACTGAGAAGCCCTCTTTGTGCTCTGTCCTCTGCAGTAACCATACCATTTGTTGGTTCCTGTTTTCTCCAGATAGTTATCATAAATACAACTGATTATTCAAGTTTCTTACTGCTGGGACATCACGTTTCTGTGCCAGTTTAGTTGCTAGATCAAAATGTATGCTATCCACACTACTTCTGTCCAGCTGGGCAGGTTCTGGTGTTCCCACAAAGATGATCATCTACACTGTCCTCTCATTCTCATCCTGATACCTCACATCAGTGACATCTCCATCCTCAGCCTCTTGCATTTCTGAGCAAGTGTGTCTTTCTTCGAATTGTGTATAACTAGCCCCATAGTCTGCATCTTCTGATTTTTTCCTTAAATCATGGTTCTTCGGGCTTGGGAACCAGTGAGAAGTCTGTATTTTATCACCAGATGCTACGATGGCCACTGTCCTTGTTACACACACAGCTACCCACACACGTCTGGGCCCAGTGGGTTCCCGAGCCCATTCTCAGACTTGTGCCCTGGCAGAGCCGCTCTTTCCTCCTCATGCTGCATATGAACCACTTGGCTTGGGAATATCTATTAGGAGGGGTAGTTACAAAAACATGCTCACTGGGCAAGGAGGCTTTGTCAGACCCGAGGATCTCCTGTCAGAATTTCCAGTTTAAAAATAAAAGTTAGCACCAGGGTGGGTGGGCAAGGCCTTGTCAACATTAAAGGGAGAGGCCTAGGAAGGTGTGGGCAGGCACGTAAGGGGGGCTTCTGTTAATCATTGCAAATGTGTCTTTGAAAATTGAGATCTGAATGGCTGGGTGGAAACAGCACTGCTGTGATTGGTATAGCATTGTCCGTGTTAGAAGAGGATGCTCCCAGCATCTCACTAACATGGGTCGGGCCTGTATGGCCAGAAATCGTAGGTGAGCATCCCAGCACAGGAAATGGCTTGTCCAAAATGACCCATTCTGTCAGGCCAGCAGAGGGGCACAGCTGGTCGGTTACTGTGGCCTCTTATTACCACTGTCATTACCATCAGCATCTCAAACAGACTAATTACTCACAGTGTGTGAAGCACAAACTAACATTCCCGTCTGGAAGTCTGTGAACCAGCAGTGTCACTGGTGAGAGTGTGTTTTCAGGGTCAACTTTCCCAGTGATAGAAATGCCTCCTGAAGGCACAGGAGTGCCCTGCCATCATTAAAGGGGCTCCTGTGACTTATGTCCTGGAGTCCCCTGTAACTTCTGGGACATAGACATTTCTACAGACTAGCAGCTGCGGCTGTTCTGAGTGAGGGCCCAGCACGGAGCCTTCAATATGGTTACAGTGTTGTGCATTTGCCACTTGGATCGATACCACAGATTCCATTAAGCTGCTCTTGGCATCCTGTTTCCCACCTGTCCTCCGTGACCTCCTTTCCCTGTCTGCATTTGTGAACCTCCACAGGTACTGGATTAGGGAGGATTTATACAAGTCTCACTCCTCCTCCCTGCCGTGGACCTGGGAGCCAGAGTGAGTGACGGTGCAGACCCACAGAAATGAGCCGTGTATGAGATGCCGTTCTCGTTACGAGAGTGGCCAGTGATGACAGTGACTTGATGATCAGGCTCAGGGACTGACTTCTGGCTGCTGCCCCTCCTGTCCATTTGTGGCAGCAAACTCATCCAATAACTCACCTCACTCAGTGTTCCCTAAAAGAGCGGCTCAGCCTCCTGGAGGCTTCCCGCCCTCCCTCCCTTCTTCCCTCCCTCCCTCCTCCCCCACCCTCTTCCTGTCTCCCTTCCTTCCTTTGTTTTTTCTCCTAGTCATGGTTCTTGTATGCAGGGGAGGACAGACATTGATCCACATAAGTTTTGACCATCTCCTGAAAGCTGTCAAACATCTCCCCTTTGCTCAGAAAATTCATTTGTACACATGTGCATGGAATTACAGATGACTTCAAACTCTCCTGTCCATTTAGAGCCTCATTCTCAGGGGTGTCCAAATTTTTCTCTTTGCAACCACACATTGGAAGAGTAAGATTATCTTGGGCTACACAGTAAATACACAAACAGGCACAAAAGCTGATGAGCAAAAAACAAGGTCCGTAACTACTTCTTGTAATATCTAACTAACCCACAGAAAAGCAAAACATAGACATACTTCTATCTGACAATGTGAATGTTACTTTCTTTGGATTATTACTATTATTATTGCTTAATATTTTGTTGCAACAATCATCTGATTTCTTTTCTGAATGTATTTATCTTCATTTGTTCTTTGTGAGGTTTTTGTTTTCAGTTCTTATGTTAAATATTGTTATTGTCATTCAAATTAGCCTTTTTAATTCTGTAAAGGCAAAAGTAGAAACCTAATATACACATGTATAAGTAAGAAAAATTAATAAAAAAAAAAAAAGACAAAGAAAACCAAAACAGGCCTCACAGAACCTGCCTGTGGCCTGCAGGTTGGACACCCCTCAGGCTAGGAATGCATTCTCTGGGACCCTCAGCTTTCACAACAGAGTCAATTCCTACCCTTGTAGGAGAGAAGGAATAGAAAAAATTATATTTCCATCTATTAATAAAAATATTGTTTGTTGAAGATTACTATATATACAGTGACGATCATAGCTCAGGTGTGCATTTTATGTGAAACCACCATCATAAAGAAAATACAGAATGTTCCTAAATGCTTAAATGTTGCCTTGTGCCCTGGTGTCGTCTGCCACCTCCTCTTGGTCCCTGTCACACCTGATTAGAGTTTTGTTCCCCAAATTTTGTCCTTTGTAGGATGTCACATAAAGTGACCCATATTGTATGAAGCCTTCAGCGTCTAACTTTGTTCCTTTTGCATAACGCTTTTTCCATTTTCCAAGAGAAAAGGGGAAAGAAGGAAAGAGCTATTGTGGGAGACGGACACAGAGTAGGGAGAAGGGGGGGTTGTCAGTGGCAGACCTCATCTTCATGATGAAGTCAGTGTTAATAGAAGTCGCTGGTTATTTGTTAAAGAGAATGAGGCCTCTGTATGTTCTCATGTGTTTTAATAGCCTATCCCTTTTCTCCACTGAGAAGTATTCCATTGTTAACCTTGACATTTCCTGTTTATTTCTGTTATTATCATCATCTTATTTAGCTGAATACAGGCCCAGATAGAAGTGGGAGGGTCTTTGTCCTTCTTGATATCATGGTCCTCCTTCTTTCTCTGTGTGGTAGAGCGGGAAATGGCTTTGACTCAGCTGACATTTATGGAGAACGCCTAACTTGTTGAGTGTTGCACAAGACATTTTCCTGTTTAATCAAACAAGCTTCCCATGAAATAGGAATTAGTATTCCCATTTGATTGCTGGAAAAACCCAGACAGTAACTGATTCTCAGGGCTCAGACGAGGGTGGCCCCCAAGTTCTATGACTCAGGGTCCATGTTCTGAATCCCTCAACCGTCCTTGGCTATTGGTTTAGGACAGAGAACTCAGGACACGTGTTGGTAGATGTGATCTAGCCGTAGCCCACACAGAAGAGTCCCAACCAGCCTCTCCATCCCTGCCCATCCCTCGCACATACCCGCCCTGCCAGGGAGGCGTAACCACAGCTCTTGGCAGCTGTGATCAGGACAAGTCACCAGAAACAAGATCAGATGTCTCAGAAAAAACCACAAGGGTCTACAGAAAAGAAGGTCCTTCCCTTTAAACCCAGCAGGGAGGACTTCTTGGGCCTGTCTAGTTCAGAGAATATCATCTCCCATCAATGACTCTGCTCACTTACACCCTCATGGGGACTCAGTGGATCTCACTCTTCTACGGTTCAGAGAGGATCATCTCCCATCACTGACTCCACTCACTTACACCCTCATGCCCTCACGGGGACTCAGTGGATCTCACCTTCTACAGTTCAGAGAGGATCATCTCCAGTGAATGACTCTGCTCACTTATGCCCTCATGGGGACTCAGTAGATCTCACTCTTCTATTTTCCCAGCAGCAGAGGTGTTGGGATGCAGGCAGGATTATGTCTCTGGGAGTCATTTAAGCTCAGAATAAAATGCACTCCTTTCCCACGTTTTTGTGGTCTGAAGGTTAACATTCTATAACCCCTGGGTCTAAGAAATTGCCTCCTTTGCTTGAATTAAATGAAATCTAATGAAATAGAAATCCAGGTCAGAGCAGTTCACTATCCAGCCTTCAGCTCCTGCTTTGCTGGCAGCTCTCCTTGTAATAATTAAACAGAAAGTCGTAGGCAGGCAACAGTGAAATCCATTGCTAATCTTGCCCCCTCATCAGCCTATCTTCCTAAATGTTCCTTAATTAAGGTTTCTAAATGCTCTGCATTCCCTCTGTACCCATGGTACCAAAATGAAGTAGACTGCTTCAGGGATGCCCAGCAACCAGAGGTGCAAGGTCTTCTAGGGGTATTTCTCATCCACAACATTAAAAATCAGCGATAAAATCCAATAAATGGAAAGGAGTGTGAGAAATGAGCAGGGAGATGGGGACGGAGTGGGTTGGGAGGTGATCTGATTTGATTTTCTGGAGGATTTTGCTTTAAGGATTCTGAAGGCATATCTCTGGCTTTATCACAGCTTCTCCAACACACCAGGGAGTGAATGAAACAGCTGTCACATTTAAACACACACAGCGGTAATCCTCCACTGAGCACAATGCCAGGGCAGAACAGAAAGCCCGTCAACACTTAGGATGCATTCTATTTATTTAGCAACTTGTCCCCCTTTCCCAAGAGTTCCACCTGCAAGGTTGAGTCTGGGACCACATGCCACTGGTGGGGGAGGGGGTGTGAGAAGTGGTCCTATTACTAGCTGGGTTATGCAGATGCTAAATCACAAACTTGGATTGCAGCATCATCAGAGGTCTATGGCACAGAGCAGCCACAAACCAGTAAGTGCCTTTCCTCCCACTTTCTTCTCTTTCCCAAGGTCTCGCTTTAAGGGTGCAGGATTTCAATGTGTCCAGCCACGAGCCTGGTCTTGGGGGATATGTGTTGATCACTAAGGATGTAGGAGGGAAGACAAAGTTACCTCCAGGGGGTGTTGAGCAGGCTGCCTGGCCAGAAATTGCTCAGAGTGTCATCAACAGGTTCTAAATCACATTTATTCATGTATGTAAATATTTACTTATTAGTTATGGTACATTAGACAATGAGGTTTGCACATGGAAGACTGGGTAGGGATTGAAATTGTCATACGTGTAGTTCTCCCTAAGGAAACCAAAGCTCACCAACTGTGGTCGCCCTGAGACCCCCCAGCTCCTCAGCTAAGGAGGAGCAGAGGCAGAGCCAGACCCCAAGACCCTATACCTGGCTTTGCTATTGTTCAAGGACTCGAGTACTAGTAAAAATGAAATTTGATTGGTTGTCTGTGATGAGATCTCAAATAGAAAAATGAGGCAGGGAGGGAGAATGTTCAGAAAAGACAGTTGAGAGATACAGAGAAAGAAATGTATCATTCTCAATCTTGAAAAGGCTCTCAGGCAGCACAGCTCTGGGCCCATGGGGAGTTACAGGGAACAAGCTTGGCCGTCAGGAGAGAGACGTGGAGATTATTAAAGCAGTGACATGACAAACAGAGCTAGCAGATTAAAATCTACATAGGAGGCCACAGAAAGATTAGTCAATAGTAGCCTTATAAAAGCATATATGCAACTTAATTCAAACATTCCAAGAAATTTAATTCAGATATTTTTTCACCTAGCTCACGGGAGGGTTTTGGCCCAACACTGTAGGGGGCACAGAGTTGAACGCACACAACTTTTTTTTTACAGTGAATTTCAGTGTGAAATCAGGAAACAGATTTCTAGTAAGTCCTGTGATGTTGGAGAAAAGGCACCGGATTGGACTCAGGTAGAAATCTGAATATTGGCTCTGGTACACTGCCCCAAGCGACTTCAGGGAAGACACCCTTTGTTCCCTCACCTGCACCTTATGGAATTGCTGGGAAAGCTAACGGAAAGAAGCAACCAGGGTCAGTTTGTCGCCAAAGCTCAGTAAATACTTGTTTCCTTTCCCCACACATATCCTGAGGGAAGAAAGGGCAGGATGGTGGGGGGTAGAATACAAGAGTTTTTTGTGGCTGGAACTCAGGACTCCAGGAGCAGAGGGAGATGGAGCAGAAACAGTGGCTACTCCTGTTCCAGGGCAGCGCTGAGGGGCTGAAACTCACCTGCACAGAGGATGGTAGCAGGCTCGGGCGTTAGGCAGAAAGGGAAACCCAGGAAAGAGAGGAGCTGCCTCCGCCTCTCCCTGCACTTGTGTTTTTCTCTTGCAGTATGTGTTGCTGTGCTACACAGCATGACAGAGACGTTCATAAGGAAGCTCCATGAGGGCAGGAATCTTGTCTGCAGATATCATCCAGCCCACAGAGCACTGCCAGCACAGGTGCATAAAAGCTTCTTGGAATGGAATGGAAGAGAATAGCCCCAGGCAAGCCCCTGATTCCTGCCTTCGGAGCTGGAAGCATGGTGTTTACTGAGAACCAGAGGAAAGGCAGGTGAGCCTGTCTGCACAGCAAACTAACCTGCTCCTTTTCTGTTTCCTCTGAACAAAAGTGGGCTTCAGTACAATTGTGGAAGATGGGGCTTGAAGATCTGTGAGCTTGGTCAAGTGGTTGTGTGTGGCACTTGATGGAACAAAGGGACCTGGGGCAGAAATCTCTCATGCAGATGCTCAGAGGTCTGATACCTGGGGCTTCTTGACAAGTCTGGGAAGGAGAAGGATCTGGTGGCTAGGCTGAGGCCTGTCCTGTCCCCCAGTGCCCGGGTGCTTTGCTGAGCAGCTCCCCAGTGAGGAGAAAACTGGCTGTCCTTGCCCTCAGCAGGCTGCCATGCAGGGCTGGGGCTGCTGTGCAGGGCTGTTTCTGCTCCTTCCTTGGGCCTTCTCAGCACCACCCCCACCAGGAGCTTTGGAAATGTGGAACATGCTATAATCCTTAACTCTACTGTTTTGAAATGTCCCTGCAATGGCTATAATAATCATCTTACAAACAACCTAGAACAAGCTCTAATTGCTTCTAATGCTGTATCACGGCTGGGATACAGGCAGAGTGGGGACTTGCTGACTGTCACAGCTCTGCTCTGATTACATGGTACCTCTGGGAGCATTTGCAGGGAGGGAAAGGCAAGAAGACTGTCGGCTTTTCCCCCTTCTTTTTGGGGAGCCTGGCTCAGAGGAGCCCTCTCCACATGCAGGCAGCAAAAGAAAGAGCCTTCCGAGTCGCAGAGGAGCCTGAACCTCCCTGTACTCTGAATAATTTGACATGCAGACGGAGGTGCGGCACGGAGTTCTCCCTGCCCTCAGCTGCTGCTGGCGCTGGTTGTGGCCCAGCTCTCTGTACCACTGAAACAGTCCTCATCTGGTAATGACTCCTGCATGAAGGCACCAACCCAGGAGGGAGCTGCTGTGCATCAGGAGGGAGTAAATCAGTGAGTAGGTGGATCACGGGCCCAGCCTGTATTGAGAGCCTCAGACGGACAGGGGGGTTGCAAATTACCACATCTGTCCCTTCCTACAAGCTCATTGGTCTGCTTCTAAAATCATAACCCCCTTCTGTAGATGAGGAAACTGGTGCCCAGAAATGTTCAGTGACCCTGTCAGGGATAACAGACACACAGAAAATATTCTAAGTGTGAGAACCAACTGTGTGAGCTTCCTCAGAACTGGCTCAGGGAGATTGACTGAGATTTGGTGCAGATGGTCAGCACTAGCTCTGCGGTGAAGCTGCACCCCCTCTCATGCCTCTCCAGTCTCCCCAGACCTCACCACCCCACACCTGGCTCCAGTCCTCCTTCTGCAGGACACCTCTTCCAACCTCACCGCTGTAGTGAGGCACTGCCCTCCCCGCCTCCAGCAGATGCTCCATCTTGCCTCTCTAGTCCTTTCCGTGATTATCCAAAGACGCAGAATCACGGCTGCTGAAAATTACATGTTGTTTATTCATTGTTTGTACCTTTCAGAAGGTTTTCTCAAGTAAGATTTCATTTTACTTTCACAGCAGCTGTGGGTCACAATGGCAGCTGTCATTACCCACCACTGTGTGGGTGAGGTCTTGAGAAGGGAAACTTCCTGTGGGGTCCTACAGTAAGTTGGTGGCTTGACTGCCTGAGCCAGTTCTCCCTCTCTGAGACCCCACAGGGACCTGGGGGGAACCCCACCTGCAGTACCAGTTTGAGCAAAAGAGATGGGGTATGGCCTGGCTAGGAGAAGTGGGGTGAGGGTGGAGAGTCTGTAGGGGTGGGATGCGGCCTGGCTAGGAGAAGTGGGGTGAGGGTTGAGAGTCTGCAGAGCATTGTGGCAGGTGTGGTTCAGTTCAGTGCCTCCAAAATTAAAATTGCAACCCTAAAACCATTTGTATATCTTCTTTGGAAAAAAAAAAAACTTATCCAGATCATTTGCCCATTTTTCAAATCAAGTTAGTAGAGCTTTAGTTTGTTGTGTTACCAAGTTGTAGAAGTTTCTTGTATATTTTGGATATTTAACCCCTTCTGATGATACTTGTTTTGCAAATATTTCCATCCCTTTCTTTCTTTTTATCTTTTTTTTTTTTTTTTTAGAGACAGAGTGTCTCTTTGTCACCCTCGGTAGAGTGCTATGGCGTCACAGTTCATGGCACCTTCCAGCTCTTGGGCCTAGGTGATTCTTTCACCTCAGCCTGCTGACTAGCTGGGACTACAGGCACCCACCACAATGCCCAGCTATTTTTTGGTTGCAGTTCTGCCAGGGCCAGGTTCAAACCCGCCACCCTCAGTATATGGGGCCAGCATCCCACTCACTGAGCCACAGACACCGCCCTATTTCCCCCCATTTCATAAGTAGAGTTTTCATTTTGCTGACTGCTCCCTTTGCTGTGTGGAAGGCTTTTAGTTTGATGTAGTACTGGCTGTTTACTTTTGCTTCTGTTGCCTATGCCTTTGATGTCAGATCCAAAAACTCATTGCCAAGGCCTCTGTCATAGAGGCTTTTCCCTTTGTTTTTGTTCCTGGGAGTTTAACCTATGTAAGGTCCAGGAGCTTTGCAGGTTCATGTATTACATTCAAGAATTTAATCCATTTAATTTTTATATATGGCATAAAATAAGGATCTCATTTCATTGCTTTATGTAAGGATAACCAGTTTTCCCAGTAATGTTTATCAAAGGGACTATCTTTCCACATTGGGTCTTCTTAGCCTCCTTGTCAAAGGCTAGATAGTCACACAGGTGTGAGTTTACTTCTGAACTCTCTATTCTGGTCTGTGTATCTGTCTTGATACCAGTACCATATTGTTTTGATTATTATAGGCTTGCAACTTGGTCTGAAATCAGAAAGGGTGATGCCTTAACAGGTCTATAGACAAGTTCTTGACATTGCCACTCATTAGGGAAATGCAAATCAAAACTGCAGTCAGATTCCACCTCACATCTGTCAAAGTGCATTTTATCCAAAAATATTAAGTATTGACAAGGACATGGGGGAAGGGATAACTGTACAGTGTTGGTGGGAATGTATGTTAGTACAGCCTCTGTGAAAAACAGCCTGGAAGCTCCTCAAAAAAATAAATAAATAAAATAGAACTACTTTATAATCCAGCTGTCCCAACTTCTGAATAAATACACAAAGGAAATGAGCTCAGTATCTTGATAGTACATCTGCCCCTCCCAACATCATTGCAAAGGTTACTGAAGCCTTATCCTTAATAATCAAAATATGGTAGCAGTCAATCCATCCATGGATAAAGGGATAAGGAACTTGTGGCATATGCAAGCTCTGACAGTTAAGTTTATGAGCTTGCCCCCATGTGCTTACATTGGCAGCACTGTACAAACAACTCGGTAAGGTTTCATAACCTTAGTATATCAGTGACTCACAGATGTGTTCATGTTGACATGTGGTGGGGTCTCGCTGAGTGGGGTTCATTATTGCTGTTGTGTGTTTTTGTGTGCTGTTGCAAGAATGTCAGAGATGAATTAGAGCAATGAACAAACATTAAACTTCTTGTGAAACCTGGCAAGAGTGGAAGTGAAATTGAGGATATGATAGTTCAAGTTTATGGGGATAATTCCATGAAAAAGACAGCAGTGTACAAATAGATTAAAGCTTTTTATGAGGGAACACAATGTGTCACTGATGAAGGGCATCCAATAATGAGCAGAAAAAATTGAAAAAATGGTCAAATTGTGCACCAAAATAGTTGGCTGACTGTGAGAAGCTTAGCAGACCAAGTAGACATTGATGGAGAAACAGTTAGGAAATTCCTAACTGAAAATCTTGGCAAGAGAAAGGTGTGTGAAAAATGGTCCTGAAGGTGCTCACTGGTGAACTGGAGCAAGGAGAGTTGAGTTTTCCAAGACCTCCTAGAGAGGGAAGACAATGTTCTGGGCTGTGTTATCACTGGTCACAAAACATGGATATACCAGTACAACCCTGAAACAGAGCATCAAAGCGCACAATGGAAGTCAGCCAATTCTCTGCAACCAAAATTGTTCTGTTAGTCCAAATTAGGAGTCCAAATGATGGGCTAACTTTTTTGATATCAGAGAGATTATTCATTATGAATTTGTAGCCACTGGAAAGTTAACCAAATTAACTATTTGGAAGTGCTGAAAAGACTACATGAAAAAGACAAAAAGAACCTGAACTTTGGGCCAATAACTCATGGCTCTTGCATCATGACAATGCACCAGCTCACACAGCACTGTCTGTGAGGGAGTTTTTAGCCAGTAAACAAATAACTGTACTAGAACACCCTCCCTACTCACCTGAGCTGGCCCCCAATGAGTTTTTCTTTACCTGAAGATAAAGGAAATATTGAAAGGAAGACATTTTGATGACATTCAGACTGATGGGATAGCTTTTGTAGCCATTCTAGGAAAAGAGTTCCAAAATTGCTTTGAAGCATGGACTAAGCACTGGCATTGGTGCACAGGTACCCAAGGGGAGGATTTGAAGGTGACCACAGTGATGTTCAGCAATGAGATGTGAGTTCACAAACTTAACTGTCTGACCCCATCTATACAATATACATGAATATGTATATATATGTGCATACACACAGTGAAATAGAATATTATTTATCCTTAAAACAGCAGGATATCCTGCCATTTACTATTACATGGATGAATTTGGAGGATGTTATGCTAAATTAAATAAGATAGACACAGACACAGCAAGATAAATACTGTAGGATCTCACTAATGTGTGGAATCTAAAAAAAGGAAAAAGAAAAATCACCAAACTCAAATAAGCAGAGGGTAGTACCATGGTTGCTAGGGGTCAGAAGTGGTGGAAATGGGGAGATATTGGCCAAAATTATGTAACTACAAGTACAAACTTTCAGTTATAGGATGAATAAATTCTGGGTCCTAACCTACAGATGGGGCTCTAACCTACAGCATGGGGCTCTAACCTACTGCATGGGGCTCTAACCTATAGCATGGGGATCTAACCTACAGCATGGGGATCTTACATCATGGGGATGATATTAAGATCTCTGCCTTGTTTCCTTGAAATTTCTGCAGAAAGTGATTTTAAGTGCCCCCCACACACATGCACACAAAATAGTAACTAGCTGCTATTATGAGCATATTAATTAATTTGGCTGTGTAATCATTTCACAGTGTGTATTCAATCCTCATGTTATACACCTTGAATATATGTAGCCAATTTTAATTTGTCAATTATACTTCAATAAAGTTAGGTAAAAAAAAAAAAAAATCCTAAACCCTCTGAAGATAAGAACCACACCACCCGAATCCTGCCCTGAGTAACTGTGTCTGGGAGACCTGTGGGGGGTTGACTCTATGGGCAGTGGACAGGGTTTAGCTTCCATAGCTTCCCACCCAGACTCCTCCACAGGGACCATCTCCCAGGTGCTCCGGGAGCTGTGCCCAGTGTGTGCACCACAGGTAAGGCCACCTGCCTTGGGGCCACTCTCACCTGCCAGGAACCAGTTTCCTCAGCCCTCACACCCTACAGGGAGGCCTCCTTCTCCCTGTCTGAAAGCTATCTCATCAAGGCAAAGCAGTAATTATTTACTCTGCTATTCACACAACATTAGCCATTCTCCTCTACTCTCTGAGCACTCTGAGACATTAACCCCTTCAGACCCTGTTGCAAAATAAGGTGGTGAGGGCAGGAAACACTCAGTAAACCGAAAGCCCATTGGCTGAGTGCACTGTCTGCCCACCGCTCGTCATCTGGTATGCTGAACTGTGAAGATCACTTCTCTTCAGTGTTTTGACAGGTTGGGGGTAACCATGAAAGTAGAAGATACCCAGCTGTGGGCACACACCTCATTCATTTGTTCCATAAATATATGTTGCCTGCCTACTATGGGCCAGGGAGTGCTTGCCAGAGGCTGGCATAGGGACTGGCTTCTGGGTAAGATAGACAGCTACAATTTCTTGTTTTTAATTTATTATTCACCTATTTGAAACTTTAAAGAAATGGAAAGGCCCAGGAAAACTTTGGAAATCCAATTGATAAAACAAGTGCAATACTTGGGAGAAAGACGATGGTTACAATTGATACGCATAATCTCAGGCTCACTGCAAGATACATAAATAAAAATGAGAACAGAAAGAACAAAACAACAAAACCCAGCTCACTCAGCTCAGTCATGTCAGTTGACGCTTCCCACAGTGCCCTGCAAAGTCAATTTGTGTAGACTGCACGGAGGGGCTCTTCTCATTTGCAATGGTGGAGCTCAGCAAACTTCTCATTTCATCCGTGTAATTAAGGTAAGGTGTCAAAACAATTACCTCTTATAGACAAGGACTGGCAACTTACTTCTCGCTTTTTAAAGTTTCCTTTGAATAGAGTAATCAAGAAAGTTGCCTGCAGGATATGCAGACCTCCTTTCAATTGGATTTCCCTAAAATGCCACCACCCCACTCCCTACCCAGGGACCTTGGTGTCTATGTCCTGTCCGCCTGATAACTGCACAAGGTGTGAACTTCTGTCAGGGATGTGTGTGACTCCAAGTGTCTGAGCTATGAGACACAAGAGCAATTTCACAACTGGCCCAGGGTGGTGCAGGGAACAATCCTTTTATAAATGAACACAGAGCCGTCTTTTAAGAGCACAGCATAAAAAAAGCTGCCGAGTCAGGTTGAGGCGTTTTGACACGGGAGCTGTGAATGCTGCACAGTCTATTATCATAGGAGGCGTCCTCCTCTTCAGGTGTTTGTTATAAATCACTCTGTTTCCTGCCTTTCTCCTGCAGCTAATATGTTTTCTCTCAGCGATGTACTTGCTATGCATCACCAGCAGCGTTCAGCAGTTAACATTTGTGCCCACAGTCGGCTTTTTATTCACCTAATATTTTAATTCAGTAACGCTCTCCAAGCATCAGTTTTACTCTCATCATGTTTGCTGGAAATATTTTCTTCTGTTAACATTTGTTTCTCCTCTTAAGATTTTTATTAGCTAGGTGTTTTTACCCTATAAGGACTGTCATCTTCAGCTAGCACTAGGAGACTGCAGAGTGCTCCAAGCAAGTGGCTGCCCCACCCCCCTTGAAACATCTCCCCAGGCCGCAGTCTTTGGCATTTTTTTTTTAAGACACAGAGTCTCACTTTGTCGCCCTAGGTAAAGTGCTGTGCTGTGACAGCTCACAGCAACCTCCAGCTCCTGGGCTTAGGTGATTCTCTTGTCTCAGCCTCCTGAGTAGCTGGGACTGCAGGCACCTGCCACGGTGCCCAGCTACTTTTTTGTTGCAGTGGCCAGGGCCAGGTTTGAACTTGCCACCGTTGGTATATGGGGCCAGCGCCCTACGCACTGAGCCACAGGCACTGCCCGAGTCTTTGGCATCTTTTAAATGGGAGTAATAGAAGTATTGTGAAGACAGGTGAGCCCAAGGCATGTGCAGGCTTTAGCTGCAATGGCTGACTTATCTGTACATTTAAGTTATTTGAATAAAAGGAAAGAAGGACTAGACACAATGGGATGGGAACCCCAGACCAGTAGGTGGTTTTCAGTAGGTAACAAGGAGAGAAAATGATCACAGGAGAGAAGATAATTCATTACTTCAGGAAATGCTGAGCCGCTCCTCACCAAGGCATTCTTAGACTTTCTGCAGGGTCCCCACCCAGGGACTGGCCTACAAGGTTATTTTGACACATTCTCAGGTGAAGTTGATGCTGCTGGGCTGCACTGAGCCCCAGTGGCCAGAAGCACAGAGTGCTGGGCTGTGGAGAGGGAGACACCCTTCTTCCCTTCTCCTCCACTGCCTCTGTCTCTGGTCGTCCCATCGGTGGCTTGGTTCTGCAGTGCCTCATTCCAAAGCCAGGACTGAAAGTGGTCACAGTGAAGCCTGTGCTGTGACTGGTTGGAGGTCTGAGGGAGTCAGGCCTGAGTGGTACAGGGTGTAGCCAGTGTGGGCAGGACAGGGGAAATATCTGTTGCAAGTGCAGACAGAAGGGACAAGCTCCAGGGTCCACCTACCCTCTGCCAGCCCTGTGACATCTTTCTAAAAATACCTGGAGCCACATAAGATGTATAACAGCAAGAAGCACGCCTGCCCCCTCCCCCAACAGCCAGTGCTTGTCTACATGGTACTCTGGGGACAGATCCTCAGCATCGCACTGCCTCCACTTCCAGGGCCACTGTCCTTATCCCTGCTGTCTGTGTCCTCCGGCTGCCTTAAGACCTCTCTTCACCAGAGGGCCTCCTGCTCCTGCCAGCTGCCCAGCACAGGCTTGGCAGAGGGTTTCTGATGAGACGAGACGTGGCTTTGGGGCACCTTTCCTCTTTTCAGCTTCTTTGTTCCCACACCAGGACAGAAACTCTGTGTATCACAGAAGTGGCTGTTAGCTGGGACACAGGGGATCAGTTGCACACACATTTAGGAGCTGCCAGAGTGACCACGCAGGGTGGACCCGGCCGAATCTTTGAACTCTGCTTCCAAATCTTCATGGGGTTAAAGCTCTTCTGTTCAAACCCCACCCTCCCAGTCTTACTTCCCACAGTCAGTCACTTCATGGAGCGTGGACCTGGAACTACTGGAGTGAGACAGATGTGAGCTCCAAAGGTGGGCAGGAAGGGTGTGTTCTGGCAAGTCAAATTACTGTGTGCTGACCCTGGGCTTCAGATGACTTTGGAAAGCCGTCAGCCTCCAGATAGGCTCTGGCAGCCTCTGCCTGGATTTGTGCTTCAAACACAACCTCTCCCTTTTCTCACCAGTGTCTGCCCAGCCCTACCTCCTACCAAGCCCAGCATTGAACACCCTGAGTCTGCAGAATGGTAGCTAAAGCAGTGACCCCAGTACTGTCATCCTGTTTCTTGGAGCCATTGCCCAGAAGAGGGTGGTGACTGGTCATCCAGGAGGAAGAGCTAGCATCACCTGGTTGGGGCCATAGCATGCAACGTGCCACACTGGGCTTTAAAAAAAACCAGTGTGACTCTCCTACCATGGTGTCCCTGGGTCCAGTGTGGTTCTCTCTCCACAGTGTCCCTGGATCCAGTGTGGTTCTCCCCTCATGACGTCCCTGGGTCCCCTTTGTGTTCTGTTTTTCAGCTCTCAGGTGGTTGACATCTCAGCTGTCAAAATCATTTCTTGGAGACTGTTAAGAAATCTGGGTATGAAGCTGTCTGTGTATCAGAGAATATTTACTAGAAGGAACTGGGAGAAGAGCCATTTCCAGAAAGAACTCCAGGGGAGGGAAGGTAGAACAGACAGCATGAGCTGAGAACTTGTTCAGACTGATGCTAATCGCAGATTCTAGGGTTCCCTGGAGGGACCTGGGAGCATCAGAGTGCCCAAGAAGAGGGGGGTCTATACCTGACTGCCAGCAGAGGCCGTTGTTCAGACTCACTTTGGTCTGTCAGGTTCAGACCAAATCCTCTCACCAGTTAGGATCAAGGCCTTTGTCCCAATGTGGTGGGAAGAAGATGCTTTGAGCACAGACTTCAGCACTGTTGGATCCTCAGTTCTGGTGCTGGTAACACCTGTTACTAGGTGTGTGATTTTTAGGCAAATCATGCACGCTTGTTTTGCACCTCCTTTCTCATCTATAAAGGGGAGAGAATCATCACACCAGGGTTGCTAAGGAGGTAGTGAGGCTCTGCTGGTTAAGGTATACCTGCCCCAAATGTAAAAGTGTTGGATTCCTCCTGCCCATCCCCCTCCTCTTCACTCACAGGACAGGACTCCACCTTAATGTCTGTGTCTCACAACTCTCTGCCTTTCCTGTTGCAGAACCTGTGTCTGGTGGAAATGCCTTGGGCTGCAAATAACAGAAGCCCTGATTGAGCATCTTAGCAAAAATAGAGATTTCATGTCTTCACATGATAATCTGGATGAGAGTTCAGAGGCCCCATAAGTCACTCCATCTTCATGGAGCAAGGCTGGGGATGCCTGTCAAATGCAGCACCCACCATGAGATGAAGCAGGGAGCTGGTAGCTGTGCCTTCTCATCCAGAGAACAAAAAGACCTCCCATTGCTCCTAGGAGACTCTGACATGCACCTCAGAAGCTAGAACTGTGTTAAAGCACAAAACTGCATCTAGCTGCAAGGGAGTCAGTGGATGTCACATCTAATCCCCCTACCTATCCATAGGAGGAGAAAAGGGAGAAGGAGGTTAGAATTGTAGTATCAGCAAATAAATAGTATTTGCCACAAGACCCAATAGAAGAGGCAGCCGTGCTTGCCCTGGTGTGGCTGAGTTCACCACTGAACTCCATCCTCTCCGGGTAAATGCACAGCCACAGGTGCAGGGACAAGTGGCTTGCTGGAGTCCAGCCACGGTAAATATGATCACTGGTCATGTGAGGATCAGCAGCCTCCAATAGTAGAGGTTGTAAATATCCCACCAGAAACGTCATCTGCCTTGTAGCTCCCCCCACTGGAGAGTCACTAACAGTTACAGCAGTGTTACCGGGCAAGTGCCTGTGTCCCCCCAAAAGGCATATGCTGAAATGTGGGCCTCCAAGTTGATAGGATGAGAAAGTGGGAACATCGGCAGGTGATGTGGATCTTGGGGTGGCACCACCATAGAAGTGATTCATTTCCTTGTGAGAGCAACCCTGGAGAGCTCTCCATCACTCTGTGAGAGGGCTCACAGCAGGGAGACCGCTGTCTGTGACCAGGAAAACACCCTCACCAGACACCAACTCCGCTGGCTCCTTGGCCCAGGACTGTGAGAATAAGCATCTGCCATTTACATCACCCAACCACTCAGTCTGCGGAACTCAGTTACAGCAGAACAAACGGATGGGACACACCGCCGACTTTCACTGCATTTTTACTGTGTGCAGGGGCTGTGCTCCATGTTTTAAGGATATTTTTCTTAATTCCTCAAAACTAGACAAAGGTACCCACCTAAGGAATCCGAAACGGAGCCTTGCGGAGTGGGAGGCTCAAAGAGAAGCTAACTAAACACGTCCTGGGAGACAGGCGGAGCTTATTGAATAGATAACGAGGTGGTGAGAAGTTGGGGTGGAGGAGAGGAAGGAAGGATGTGGGAGGGGTGGGGCATGGGGCACGGCTGGTGAGAGTGTGAAGCTGGAGTTAGACTCAGGGCTCACTACAATTCTCCCGCGTATGTCTACAGGCAAGGCACTTACAATTCATCCTCCTTGAACTTCTGCGTCCTCATCAACAGAATGGGAATGATAATAAAACCACACCATAAGGCCTCTGTACACACAAATAAGATAATAACAGCAAATATTTGTCTTGCACATTTTATGTGCCAGACACTGTTCTCAGCACCAAACACACACACACACACTCACACAGAAACATACGTACTTGAGAGCTCTTGCCCTCATTTTAGAAATGAGAAAACTGGAACAAAGATTTTAGTGTCTAAAGAGCCAGGATTTATGTCTCCTGCTATGCAGCCACTGTATACTACACTGGTGAATATAAAATGGAGACTTCACAACATCGTCATGTAAACATTGGTCCCACAGCATCAAGCAGAGGGTTATTATCCTCTCTCTTAATAACATCAGTTTTTATTTTCTATGAATGATCTTTTGGTAAATACCTTCAGATCAGTAGTTCAACCAGAAACGATCCCCCACCCAAGCCTGAGGGGCATTTGGAAATGTCTGGGGACAGTGTGGCTGTCATGACTGGGAGGGGAGGTGGTGCCTGCTCCTGGCATCTGCTGAGCTCCCCGCAGTGTGTGAGGTAGTCCCTGCAGTGAACTCTGACCCTATGGTCCGCATGCCCAGGCTGAGAGACCACTGCAAACAGAGTTATCTGCAGGTGGCAATTAGGACAGTGGCCTCGGGAGTCACCAATACAACAAGACTGTGTGGATGGTTTGGAGGGAGCCGGCAGCAGGCAGGACAGACAGGGGCTGTCCTCTGAGTGCAGAAGGTATAGCTGGTGAGAAGAACTGGGAATCATTATCAAACTCCTCTGGGAGGCTGACCTTCACGGGACAGGTCTGTGCCTAAATTACTTGTGTAGAAAAACACATATTGTCCCCAGTATTGTCTCCTACATTGTCATGAATTCCTTCCGTTTGTGTGCCTGAAGCTCTGGGTAGTTTTAAAGGTAATTCTCTGACATGGGTTGATCATAAGGGTCCAGATTCTGGTATTGAGAGACAAACCCTGTGAATAACACTACAGGGCCCGTCTTAACAAGGTGGTTTCCATGTGAGTTTTCCACATGCCATGTTGGATGTAGAGTGATTGTAAAGGTGTGCTGGAAACTGTTTGGGGGGTGATAAAATTAATCCTTTCCATCTGATTTAGCCCTGACTTCTGGTACCTGACCAATCTCAGTTCTAAGAAGCCCAGTGTGGATGCCTGATGACACTGGTGAATGGCTTAACACTGGATGTGGGGAAGCCTTCAAATGAGGTAGTTCCTTTGATCCTCATGGGAAATCTATGTGGTAAGTGCTGTAACCATGCTTGTTTTACATATGGGGAGAGTGAACCGAAAGGTTCAATAGCTTGCCCCAGATCACTTTTGTAGCAAGTGTTAGGGGCTTGGTAGAAACTTGAACAATCCGATCTCAGAAGCTGTGTCCTCATACACAACTCTTCACTCCCCCCCCGAGCTGCACCCCAACTACTTCCTTGGATGGGGAGTAGTCCTGGGCATAGCATGGACATCACAGGGATACTTGTCCTTCTAGTCCAATGACAAAAGTCCTCAACAATTGTTCTGCACCTACAGCATCGTGCCAGTAAGTATGATTTCCTAAGCCTCATTTTGTCTACAACCAAGCAGTGAGTCTTATCTCTCCCCAGCTGTGACCTTTTACCATTTTTAACCTGTTCCATTTTTGAGGAAATGAATTCCACAACTTTGCTTCCTATCCTGCACTAAATTTTTTTTTTTTTGTATTATTAAATTGCCTCTTCATTGCTTCAGAGGGGGCCCTAGTTGTTCTCTAGCCAAGAAAGCTTGTCAACAGTTCCCAGTACCTAATTCCACACCCTTCATGTGGAACACTTTTCTTCTCACTGTCAGTCTTTCCACCTCCTTGATCACTGAAGTGGCCCTTCTCTGATTGTACTCATTCCTGGTTCAGAAAATGCCTGAAGACCCAGAGGAAATACAGAGCTCTCAGTCAGCAAGTGTCCCAGGCAGCAGCTGCCTCTGTTTAATCAAATCCTCCCTCTTCAGGATGTTTTCACTAACACCTGCTATGGGGAAGCATGGAGCCAGCAGCACATGGGGGAACTGCATGCTCTTCAACATCTACTTCTATGATCATAAAATGGAAGGCAAATGTGGAAGATCGTCTGTAAGAAAGGTCTCTACTCTCAGCCCTACATTGCTGATACACTGTAACAGCCACAACTCTGACAATGGGGAACCTTACATTTTACTCTCAGCCCTACGTTCTTACACTGTAACAGCCACAACTCTGACAACAAAATGTTACATTACTTACAAAGTAGATTCAGAAACGCAAGATAACTGCCCTAAGTCCCTAAGTAGTTTGGCTCAGGATTGCCGCGGGGTCCTTGCTGTATTGGCTACACCCCCTCCACTCAGGGGGACAACAGGAAGGCACATCCATTCCTCCCTCTGCCCTGAAGGATATTGGAGCCCCCTGCACCGTTGGTCTGGGGAGTCCTGGGTCTCGCCTCTGATACACCTGGCCTCCTTCAGAGTAGGATGTTGTCTGTCTGAGAACCTTTTGAGGCAGCATAGCTCAGCTTTTCTTGATTAAGTAAAATTATTAAGAGTGGTCAGCCTCCTAAAGGAAGTACGGAGGAGCCTTCGAGGAGGTGGAGTTCAGAGAATCAGCGGCAGATGGTAAAGTGTTTGCCACAGTCTTCCTCACAGCCCCATGGAAGAGTTGGGCATTTGCTCTGTAACCACTCCAGACAGGAAATGCTCCCCTTTTCATTATGTTTGTTAGATAACACTTACACCTATGTGGCAGGTACCATTCTCAGTGTTTTATATATAACTCATTCAATCTCTGAATAGCCCTATGGCATCAGGTTTTACTCTGATTCCCATTTCACAACGGGCTACAGGGTAACAGGTTAAGAATTTTGACTGAAGACACCCAATGAATAATTGGCAGAGCTGGGGTTTAGGACAGGTGGGCTGGCTCCAGGGTCTGTGCCCCCCATCATTACTGAGTATCGTCTAAGCCACGCAGTGCAGGTGGGATGAGAGAACTGGCTGTGGTCTTCATAGAACATGAGCCTGGGGAAGCCTGTGTCTCTGTGTTCAGTTCCAACTATGGAAACGGGGATTTCCCCTTCTGTTTCAAACCCAAGCCTCTCCACACCCAGTCCTCTTATACCACACCAACATCTAATTATAAAGGCCAGTGCCTTTTTGCCTTAGCAGTGCTATGCCTGATTATTCATTTCCATAATCTCCCTGACGCCCCTGTCTAAGTGGGCCTGAGCCCTTACTTGCTTAATTTTCATATTCTTTTCCAGGGACAGTGTCCTCCTTAAACCTCTTAACAATGATTCTTTGCTTGGCCAAACTTTAGTCAGCCTTCTGAAACTTCTTCTGGGCTCATCTATGTACTTCTTTGTAAGTTCCATTTATAACAAAGAACCAGAATCAGTTTAGCAAGACCCCCCTTTTGAGCAAGAACCCCGACACTTGGTATAGCATCACTGCTGATAACCAGCTCTAGATTCTTATTCTCTGCCATTCTGTGGGTTGTGTCTGATCCCCTGGCCTGTCTTGAGTAAGAATTCTGTTAGGCTGGTTCAAGCAGAATCCCTCTTACCCTGATGTTGACTCTCAGGAATTTTCTACCCGCCAACTCCAACCTGCTCCTTGGCTGGATGTTGCCCTGGCCCGTGCAGTGTCAGGGTTGAGCCAAATCCATCTCCTCCACTGCAGAATTCCCTGCAGTAGTCCCTGTGTTTCATGGTGACCCTGAATAGCGTCTGTCTTACTGTGCTGTGACAGGTATCACTGAATGTTCTTTTTTCTTCAGCACCACCTGCCAGCAGCTGAGAGGAGGAGGAGGATGGTGCCAGATACCAGCCTTTTGTCCTTCCTTAATGCCTGAAGGCCGCAACCCCCAGGCTCCTGGCTGCTGGCCGAGGCTCCCGTCAGCCGGTCTGTGCTCTGCTGCTGTCTTACATGGGCACAGGGCTCTGTGAGCTGACCTCTTCCTCCTCAGTGTTCTCGCCACATGGGTGGCTCTGGCTTGAGGTCTGCAGACATCTGCTAACCACTCCCAGAACTAGACCAGTCCCAGTCACTTCCCAAGATGAGGTAGAACAAAGGAATTAAAAACTCAAGAGTGAGAAGAATAAAGGTATTTTTTGGTGGTTCAGATTATGCCTTGGTGCCTATTCAGGATTTGGGATATTCTTCTGACCTTTTAGCCTGTGTTTTAAAAACTTCAGATATATCGACTTTTATTTTTTGTCTATAGTTTTCATTTGCATGAAGAATGTTTGAGCTTTATAAATAATTTTATTTTTAGAGTCTGGAAAGTACAAGGTTGAGCACATGACCCTAGACTCAAGGAGGCGGAATTAATTATTCATATGATAACTATTTAGTGTTGTTATTGTTGCTTGAATATTGAAAAAAGGCAAAGATTTTTCAGCCATTTCAATCTATTCTTCAACCATTCTAATTGTTAGGAATTTCACTTTTAATTAGTTGACGTTAGCCTCTCCATAACTTCTATCCATTGTTCCTAGGTCTGTAGGCTAAAAAAAAAAAAAAAGGACAGAAAACAAATATACCACCAAGTCTCTATGACAAGTCTTCATGTGTTGGAAGATAAATCTCTGATACTCTTAGCGTGATTTTTTTTTTCCCTTTCAAGTAAGTATTCTCTTATCTTGCCACATTCTACTCATTGATATCATCCAATTAAAACCCCAAGGATGAATATGAAATGGTATCTTTTGTCTTGTGGATAAATGTTCCGTTGGTTCCCCCCCCCCCCCCATGTGTGTGAGCTGACCTAAGGAGGCCACAGAGAGGAAGATGCTGCGTGTGGGCAGAGACCTGCTCTCTGGAGTGCAGGGAGATGCTGGGCCGGGCGGGTCTTCCTGGGCTGGCAGGTGTGGGCTGCAGCACTGCCCTGTGTTCACACAGGAATAGGCAGCAGTACTGGATGTCCAGTGTGGCAGGAACAGTAGCTGAGGGCAACCCCTTGAGGCAGGACAGTGTCAGCCGGGGGGGCTTTGGGAGCACTCAGGTATCAGGGTTTCTCACATCTAAGCAGCTTTAGAGAAAGATGCCCAGCAGAGCCCTGTATTAATATAACAATATTAAGGGAAAGAAGAACAAATACAAACAAACAAGTATGAGGTTGTTATGATGAGTGGAGCAGTGAACAAGTTACTAACGCACGTCCACTCTAATTTCATGAACACTGTGATGATCCACATCATGGAACGGGAAATGGTCACCTGCAGAGATCAGCAAGTGGTGCAGTTTGTCTGACCCCAGATCCCTAACCTTAAATCTGCACAGAGTTGTTTAGTCACTTTCCAGAATTCAGACACGTCGCTGATTATAAAAGGCTGAAGTATTAGGTGAGTCAACCAGACATGTTTGGAAGAGAGAAATCAAAGCAGAAAGTTGATTAAGAAGAGCAGGTTAGCTCAGGAAAAGTGAGGCACTATCCGTGGATATCTGTGGAGACACCCAGCGCTGGCCACAGGCCACTTGAGACCGCAGCCCTGTTGGCAGCACAGACGTTAGGAAGCTTGCTGCGGTAGCTGGCCCTCAAGCACAGCCTGCCTTTGGTGAAGGCTGAGATGTCTTGGGCGTATTACTTGCCCTCCATCCAGATCAGAATTAAATCAGGAGCCCAAACAGTCTGGGTCTACAGTCAAAATATACCATCAAATTGAGGTTCAGGGAGCTGGCACAGCGCAGACAGGAGGGGAGAGGGCAAAGTGCTGACTGCACCGGAGTCTAGACATCCAGGGCCAGAGCGTCCTGATCCTCTGGCCTCTCACTTTCTCCTGAAAATAGCAGAACAGAGTCTCATCATGACTCCTCTCTCTGTGTCGCTCATCCTCAGGGGCATCCGGCTTCGCAGTTGTATCTGGGCATTTTTCACTTTCTTCCACAAATTTCATTTTGAAGCTCGTTGGTTGGGTCAGCAACTCTCCTCCCACGTCTCCTGTGATATGAGCACCAGCTCTTGCCAGGATCTCTTTGTTCTGGAAAGCCGTGGTCCAGGAAAATAAATCCTGCTTTGACACCATCTATGCAGCCAGCTGCTCTCCACTCATTTCTTACTTTCCCTGCCAAAATGACAACTTCTAATTGGAAGCCGAGTTGAAAAGCAACACTTATTATTCCAGTGATTTTTTTGAAATCTTATATACAGAACTTCGAAATCATTAAAGATACATATAATCAGCTTTACTCTGATTGCATCATTACGACTCATGTTAACCAGCAGAAAAATAAAAACTGATAGCTTTGCTGTGCTCTGGGAAAGTTTCTATCTCTGCATCCCCTGAATGCCCACCCTGGGAGCCTAGGAGCCTGCCCCACCAGCCCTCCTTCCAGTCATCCTTGCTTCTCAAGCAGAAAGCGGTTGGCCATCATAGATCTGCTTTTTCTTTGGGGATATAATGAAGCCCACTACCTGTGCTAGTATTTATATATGACTAAACTGTCCTGTGAGGCACAGAATGTTTCTTCCAAAAGCTCAACATTACCAGTCCTGAAAAAATATTTATGCTCACAATCAAATGTGAGATAGTTCCATGATATAGTTCTTCTTACTTTTTAAACTAAGGTTTGAGCTAGCAAGTGAGATGGAATTTGAGTGGATAGAGCTACTGGGAAGAGAGGCTAATATGATGACTATATATGTAAGTATATGTGTGTGTTCATAGTATATAAACGTGTGTGTGTGTGTGTGTGTGTGTGTGTGTGTGTGTCTGTACATAGAGGGAGACAGAGACAGAGAGACAGGACAGATCGAGAGGCTTGGGAGACAATAGAAAATTGAGCCTTGCTGGAAAATTTTGTGTTAAATTATATTCAGAAATAAGGTTGGTTATAATGTAACCATGCAAGCTTGCCTGCTAGTTGACATTTCAAGACTTTGGGTGTTTGAGAGCTTAGAAGTTCAAGACATGCTTGATAGAAGTAGAGTTTCTGAAAGAATTTCTCAAGGATTAACTTAGTTTATTGAGGCTGCTCTAACAGAATACCATAGACTGGGTGACTTAGAAAGAAGAAAAAATTATTTCTCACAGTTATGGAGGCCACAGAGTCCTAGGTCCAGGTGCTGGCAGATTTGACATCTATGTCCTCAGAGACAGCCGTCTTCTCTTGATAAACACATGGGTGCAGGGGTGCAGGGCTCTCTCTGGGCCTCTTCTATAAGGACACTAATCCCATTCCTGGGGACTCCACCTTCTTGACCTAATAACCTCCCAAAGATCCCACCTCTGAACACTACCACCTCTGGGGTTGCATTTCAATAAATGAATTTGGGAGGTGGGGGTACATAAACATTCAGACCACAGCAGGGTTTATACAGGATTATGTAACCAGTCTAGGGAATGGATGGAAAAAGAAAGCACAAGGAGTTACACAGGCACTTCAGTGGGATTTCACATCTAGAACAGAACTTGGTACCCGGAGGTCATCAGGTCATTGGGAGGTGAAGATGAGGGAAGGGGAACTCTCATTCCTCACAGCACCCAATACAAAGGCAACCAGAGTATGTGGGACACTCCTGTTTGACCTGGGAGCTTTCTCTCCACATCCTCGATGAGAGACAAAGACACCGAGGGTGTGAACTTAGTAAGCAAGGGCGACAGGAACATCATCCAGCGCTCGAGGCTCTGTGTCCAGCCCAGGGCTATAGTCACATATGCACGTTTTGGCAAATGTCTTTGGCAATCACAAAGAGTCATGACTGTTCCTGGAGTTAGTCTCTCCTGTGTGTCGTGCTGACCCCTGCTGACACCACCGCTGAGGAAGACCCAGGTGCTGCCTGCTCCTGCAGAATGAAGCGTCTTGCACACAGGTTAGTGTGCCAGCTCACCGTACAGTGGGTGCTCACTCTAAGCCGTCACATCAGATGGAAACAAACTAGCATCTTGGTGGGGCATTGAGATGATTCTGAGTCCTGGCACCTCCTCCTGGTTTATTAGTCCCCAGCCTTGGAGCTGAGTGAGTGGACTGAGAGCTCCCAGGGCTTATAGGGTTCACTGGCAATTCCTGTCATTCTGAGGGCAGCACAACTAGAGGAGTGGTCCCCCCAAGAATGCAGAGCGAGCTCTGGAGCTCCAGAGACCTCTATAGGAGGGGTCCCCCCCAAGAACGCAGAGTGAGCTCTGGAGCTCCAGAGACCTCTATAGGAGGGATCCCTCACCAAGAATGCAGAGTGAGCTCTGGAGCTCCAGAGACCTCTATAGGAGGGGTCCCCCCCAAGAACGCAGAGTGAGTGCTGGAGCTCCAGAGACCTCTATAGGAGGGGTCCCCCCCCCCAAGAATGCAGAGTGAGCTCTGGAGCTCCAGAGACCTCTATAGGAGGGGTCCCCCCTAAGAATGCAGAGTGAGCTCTGGAGCTCCAGAGACCTCTGCTCCTCCTCACGGTACTCAGGGCCCAGTGAGGGGGATGAGCAGGACAGCCGCTCACGCTCTCATCCTCAGCGCTGCCTGCCCACACCCTCAGGGCCACTGTCCGCAAATTGGACATTTATTGTGTGATTTTTTTTGACACTTTAACTTATCCCAGGAGATTCCTGGAAAGTACAAAATAAAGGTTGGAAATCAGTTTCTTTCCCACAAGCTGAATTAAGTTCTTTTTGCTGTTGTTTTAGTTTGTTTGGGAGATTTCGTTGCTGTTTTGTCTTATTATAAGTGGGAAACAGCCTCTCCTCGCAGGTGGGCAGGGACAGAAACAGCAAAGGCGCAGGCCCTGCAGTCAGGCAGGCTACCTGCCAGTGCTCCCCTGTGGCTTGGTCCTAACTAGGGAACTCCGGGTTGACAAAGGAGCCTCTCGACTTCAGCTTCCCCATCTGTGCAATGGGAGTTAGTGACTTGGAATTTTTGTGAACACTCAATGAAGTGCTGTATATAAATAACCTCGCACATTTGAGCATGAAATTCAGCAGATGTACCCACACAGTGACAAGCACTGCTGGGCAACTGTGGGCCTCCCTATTTTAGGAACTGCCATTGAAAAACTTTTACATATAGAAAAAGTCCAGAATGTGGGTTTTTGAGCCAAAAAGATATGAAAATAGAAAAGCAGAAGGAAGAACTGAGTGTGCAAACTCACCCATCTGTCAAGTTACTTCTCTCAAGGGGTCAAATGCATGCGGGAGCAAAGTAAGACCAGAAGGGACCATGCAGGGCGAGCCTCCCATGTCCTACGGGGAGTGTGTCAGGACCAGAAGGGGCCGTGCAGAGCGTGCCTCCCGTGTCCTGCGGGGAGCGGTGTCAGCAGGGAGGGCCAAGCGTCCATCCCAAGCAGTCTAGGTAACTTTCCACTCAGCATCATCCACATTTTCCCACATCACTTGCTTCTGATGAGCACTCTTCCTTACCGATGAGACATTCCAACACGTGGGTGATTTATTTAGCCATTCCCCTGCTATTAGACATTTAATTTGTTCCCAGTATTTTGCTATAATAAGTAACACTCTGGTAGCTATCTTTACATATAAATCTTTGTCTGAATTTCTGATCATTTCCTTAGGATAAATTTATATGAGTGGAATTACTATATCAAAAATGATTTTAGGATTCTCATTACGTTTTGCCACACGTGGCAAAAACAAAAGTATAAGTTACAGTCTCGGTGGAAGTAAAGACACTTGATAGACTCATAAGCTTCTTCCCAGAACTCAGCATTATTTAAAAAATTGTGATTCGATTTGCAATAAGCAAGTAACTCACTGTTATATCCATCTAAATTTGACTCACTGATTTGTTCTTATGTTTGTTGGCTGTGAGCAGTGTATCTCTATGTGTGTCTGCTCTTGGCCTTGGCCCGAATGTTGAAGTACCGGGGTTTTAGTTTGTTTCTTAACACTCTGCAAGAGTTTTGAGTGTAAGTACTAGGACTGTGACAAGTGGAGAGATTGGAAGCAGGCAGGGATAGCAGGCTTGCTGTAACTGAAAGCTTTTAATGGTGGAAGCATCATGAGCAGAAGCACAGCCTGAGATTAGAATAGTGGGCCCTCCTTGTTGCAAAAACACTAAAGTTTTCCGTGTGAGCTAATTCAGTGTTTTTGAACTCATGACTGTAGATTAAAACTGATAATAGTAAGGCACAGGTCCCACTCTGGAGAGAAGAATCAGAATTCCTAGGGGTGGGGACATGCATTGTTAAACCAGGATTGAGAACAAATCCTTTGAGAGATACTACAGCTAAAACCAAATTACCTAATGGCTGTTATAGAAAGGAAAGAGAGAGGGAGGGAAGGAGAAAGAGGCAAGAAAGTGAAGGGGAAGGAAGGGAAACAATAGAAAAGAAGGAGAAACTTTTGGGAGAATATTGCTGTAGCTTAGGAAGGAAATAGCAAGGGTCTGACTCAGAGGCAGCAGTGGAGGCACAGAGGGATGGACGCAAGAAACCCACCCAGGATGTGCTGGTTGAGCCACACGCTGAGAGAGGAGGGCAGCATCCAGTTGGAGGTTTGAGGGAAAGGAGATGCAGAAATGAGCAGCTACAAGGACTCCCAGGGGGAGTTAACAGGAAATTCATAGGATGACTTCCAGGTAAGAGTGGAAATTAAAATAAGGATAGAGGTGAGGAGGAGGGAGGCTGTAAGAGGAGGCATTGGGGTAGCTCCCCCACATTGGGGAGACACAGCAGGGGCTCAATGAATATTTATTCAAAGGATGAATGAAGGAAATAGAAGCTGAGGACAAGATCCCCCAGGGCCTCTGTAAGTAGAAAGAAAAAGGCATAGAGTTGGGGATTTCAAAAAGGAATGGTCAGAGGACATAAATACATTGTTTTAAATTTTAGAAAGACCATGGGTGTGGGGTACTGACAGGATGGGAGCTGAGACGCCATTGCATTTCACCAGGACAGTAGCTCTGTTGGAAAGTAGGCTAAGAGTTAGCGAATGGCTGAGGACATCTCGAGGAAACTGGGAGGAAGTATAGAGAATGCCTGGTAGAGAAGGGAGGAACTTACAATAGAGAGAACGTCTGCCTTTGCCATGGTTCACGTTTAGTTTCAGGGGGGTTCTTCTTACTGTTGTTCGTAGACTACGTGAATGTCTGTATTTGCCATGGTTTGCATTTAGTTTTGGGGGGAGGGTTTTTTCTTACAGTTGTTTGTAGACTAGGTGACCTATGACTATATTTGCATCAAAGCATTTACCTGGTGGGGCAACAAAAATGGAAAAAGAAGGTCATATTTAATTGCTACAACAAAGTCTGGGGGGAGGTGGCAGGGAATATACCTCACCAGCAGAGGAGAAAGGATGGTCATCAGAAAGGACAGGGCCCCCTGTCCACTCTGATAGGGAAGGGAGGACAACGCCAGGGCAGGGATCCCGGGGCCACCTCAGGGCTTGTCAGATCAAGGTTATGCTAGGGAAGAGTTCACGGGCATTCTAAAAGGGATCCCAGTGTGTTTCTTTAAATCTTTTCTAATCTTGTTTTGAAAAGTATACTCTGCCTAAGGATTTTTAACAAATTAACTCCCTGAGGATTAGAAAATGCAGTCCCATGTTGGATAACGTTTCTGTCAGCGGTGGGCCACATATATGAAGTTGGTGCTCTAAGATGATAATGGAGCTGAGAGATTCTTACCACGTAGTGACATGGGGGTCGTCACGTTGTAACATGACAGTGGGGTGCGCTGCCCAGGCGCATGCAGAGAGGCAGGTGTCACGCAGATGCACAGCGCTGCAGCGTTCAGTGCCTAACACTGGATAAAAAAACCACAAGGCTGCTGGTCTCTCTACTCACGATGCTGAACTTTTCATCAGTATTTTATGGTGTATTTTTTCTGCTTATAGGAAAGAAGCTAACTGTGAAACATCCTCCAGCAGTTCTGTCAGGTGTTCAGAGTGAGGCACCGACATCATAGGAGATGCCAGCGCCGTGCACGTCACTGCCCCTCAGACCCACAGCCAGACAAGATGTGGGGGTGGGAGGCAGCGATGATCACTGTCCTGCCCCCGGGTGGCCTTGGCTAATGTGTGTGTGTCTTACTTTTCTTTAAATTACAGATTAATATGAGGGTACAGATGATTAGGTTACTATGTCTTACTTAACAAAAAAAGGTTAAAAACTAACAGAGAAAAAGTTAAAAATAGAACAAAGATTATAAAATGAGAACATAAGGAAAGAAAATATTTTCACAGCTGCACGATGTGTTCGTGCTTAAAACAGGTGTTATTACAGAAAGTAAAAATGTTTTAAAAAACTAAAGGTTTATTTAAAAAGTTACAGTGATTTATTATTTAAGAAAAAATAGGTTTTTAAAATAAATTTCACTGTCACCTACACGTCCAGCATATGAAGCCTATGGCAAAGCACAGTAGTGTCCCAGCCTTCACGTTCTCACCCCTCACGGCCGACTGGCCCGCAGCGCCCTCCAGTACTCACGGCGCCTTTCATGGGAAGCAGCCTGTATGGGCATAGTATTTCTTTCTCCATTTTTTATTTATATTTTTTATTTAAGTGGATTTAGGAAATAGAAGGGGTTTTATGTTACATGGGTGAACTGCATAGTGCAGAACTCTGGGTTTTTGATTTACACCTCATCTGAATAGTGTACATTGTACCCGATAGGTAAGATTTCTCCCAATTCCTCCTGCGTGTGCAGTGCCCTCAGTTACTCTGTGAACACGCATGCCCACTGCTCAGCTCCTACTTACAAGTTCAGAAAATATGGCATTTGGTTTTTGTTGTTCCTGGATTATTTCTTTTAAAACAATGGCCTTCAATTCTGTCAGTTGCTGCAAAAGACATTTCATCCTTTTTAATGGCTGAATAATATTCTGTGGTAGATACGTGTGTATACACATATGCACACATTATATTCTGTATCCACTCCACACTTCTTTATCCACTCAGCAGCTCATGGGCACTGAGGTTGATGTCGTATCTTTGCGATTGTGAATTGTGCTGAGATGAACACCAGCATGCAGGTGCCTTTTTGATAAAATGACTTCTTTTCCTTTATATAGACCCCCGGTAGCAGGACTGCTGAAATTGAATAGTAGATCTACTTTTTCTTCCTTGAGAAAATGCCACACTGTTTTCCACAGAGGTGGTGCTAATTCTCATTCTTACCAACTGTGTGTATCATTCCCCTTTCGCTACGTCCACACCAGCATCTGCTGCTTTTTGGCATGTTAATAACGGCCATTCTGACAGGTTTAAGGTGGTATCTCACTGCAGTTTTAATTTCCATTTTCCTGCTGATTAGTGATATTGAGCTTTTTTTTTTTCTTGTGTTTGTTGGCCATCTGTATATCTTGTTTTGAAAAATGTCTGTTATCTTTCATATTGTATTTTTACTGCACCTCTCCTAGTTTAGACGTATAAACACCATTGTTGTTAAATTTCCTACAATATTCAGCATGCTGACATGCTTTACAGGCTTTGATCGGAAGCAGTGGGCTGCCCTGTGGCCTGGCTGTGGCCTGGGTATCACCATCCAGGCTTGGGACATGCACTCTGAGTGTGATGTTCACACAGTGATGAAAATGCCTCTGGATGCGTTTCTCAAAACATATTTCCTTTGTTAAGTGACACAAAACTGTATTTATCCCTGAAAGCAGGCTGGGGTAGGTATAAATCTCTGGAAGGAAGGAAAATTAGTAAGTAGGAAGAAACAAATAAAAGATGGAAGAAAGGAAGAGAAAAGAAAAAGAATTAGTTTGCGATGTGGGGTCACTATGAGTGAAGATGAGATCTGGACTCTGAGGGGGCTGGTCCTGCAAGACCCAGTGAAGGCCCAGGAGCTGTGAGCCTGAGAGTCCTTGGGTGCCGTCTTGGTGATGGGGACGGATGCTGCGGGGTGGACTGAAGTGACAGTGAAGACAGGGTTTGCTCCAGGCTCTGTGATGAGACAGAGTGTCCCACGGCAGTTAGGACAATGGTATTGACCATGATGGCACTCATTACCCATCTTGGCTCACTTCAAAATATATAGATAGAATAACTTTAATTGTAACAATAACTCTTTGATATTATATTTATTTCAAAAATGTAGAAATTCAGGGTTTGAGAGTTGAAGTAACCCACTCAAGGTCACCAAGCTTGAAGGTGGCAGAGGAATTATGGCAATCTGACTCTTGGTATTGGGCAACCCATTCCTACTTGTAGCGGCCTTGTCAGTTGTTGGAAATACGGAGCCTGAGGTCAGCAAGGAAGCCAGAGTGGGGTCCTGAAAGTCAAAGTATAAATTTAAAGGGAGGATTAGAGAGATGAGTGAATTTTGGAAGATAAAGAGAGGAAAAACCCAGTGGCCTGATTAAAGATGGCAGAGAGTTTTTTTGGTTTAAAAGGGGAAAAAAATAACAAATAGGGAAAAGGGAAGGATGATGATTTTTTTCATCAAAAATCAGGTCTATCCTAACTGTTGTATTTAGAAAGGATGAAGAAATGCAAGTTTTTATAAGCAGAGAGGAAAAATAATCTCACAGGCCACAATAAAGTAGAGGTAGAGGCCACAGTGTTATAATGTTCTAGAATATTCCTTTTATAAGGTTTTTGGTGGTGATAAATCATGCATAAGTAAGGTCCTCAAGAGGGAACTCGATAGGAATTGTTGAAATTAATAAAAAAAAAAAGAGAAGAAACATTAGCTCCGCTCTTATAATGCCCGTGATCTGAAGGGTAGTGTGACCCTTTAATTTATTATCTAAAACTGGACATTTTTAGAGTGAAAGGGAGTAACTTTAATAATTTACTGAGACAGCAGGCATAGACCAGGACTGTTTCAAACAAACTATAATTTATGTTCATCCCGTGAGCAGAGATCATAGACAATAAATAAGCAAAGGAACAAGTCCATGTGCAGTTGTAAGTTTATGCGTCCTTCAGAGGAAACCAAGTTTATTGAAATAGCATGATCAGGGAGGGACTCTTGTGTAGGTGACCTTGAACTGAGACCTAAAGGACAAAAAGGAAAGATCTGTATGGAGAGGGAGCAGGATGGGGGCTCATCAGGCCCCAGGCTAGCAAGACCCTGAAGCAGGGGGGTTTGCCGAGGATGCCAGTAAGCAGAATGGAATCAGAGGGGACCAAAAAGAGAAATCAGCAAGTCAGTCACACAGATTTTATATTAAATGCAATGGGAAGCCAAGAAGGCATCCACGTGGCCTGGTGAGACTGTGCAATCCACATTAAAACATGGCAGAGTAGCTGCCACATGAAACATACCCTGTAGAGGGTCAAGACCGGCAGTGAAGGTTGAGACAGACGAATGGAGTCTGTATATAATCTGGAGGGAAAGCGCTCAGACCTGCTGGTGGTCAGACTTCTAGTCTTCTGGCACACACCAGGGGGTGGATAGTGATGATAATTCCTGAGATAGGGAAGCCTTTCAAACAGGAAGCCGTGTGAGTGGGGAGATGACAGCACTGGTTCCAATGTGAAGACTCAGCTGGGTTCTGTCTTCCAGTTTGAAGGCAGGAACTAAAATGCTCACACTATCGGTTAGAGTTCTTTGGTTGAAAGCAACAGAAATGGACTCAAGATAGGAACCTAGGGAACATTCCCACAGCATTAGAGGAAGATGGAGCCCCCAGCTTGGGAATGAGCCAGAAACAGAAGTGACTGTTGCGAGAAGCGGTTCTCAACCTGTGGGTCGTGACCCTTGGGACTGTATTAAAGGGTTGCAGCATTAGGAAGGTTGAGAACCACTCGTTTAGAGCCAGATTCTGGAAAAAAATGAAATGACAAACATTTTCAGTCGTTTTAAAAATTTCGCTCAAGAGATCGTCTTCAGGAAGGGAGTCTCTGCCTGGCTTAATTTGTGTCATGTGACATCACTTCACTGGATGTCATCAAGGGAATAAAGTTAATTTAAGTTAATTTCTAACACAAAGAGGAGAGACAGGCATTGGATGCCCCAGACCAACATTGGACCCAAGCACAAGCAGCTGCTGGGAATAGATTTAAAACTGAAATGGCCATTGGTTTGGCAACAAGGGTTCATCCACCCAGCAACTTGGGGAAATCCGAGATGGGGAGGGGTCAGGATCAGAAGCTTCCTGAATTGTGTTCAGTCAGGTGATAAAAGCAAGGACCAGCTCCTTTCTCCTGGGTGTAGAGGGGGAGTGTCATCCACAAACCACTTCACTCCATCCTGATATCAAGACGCATAAATTCTAGTATTTTTATCAGACATATTTAATCTTGGGCCTGCTTTGGTGATAACACTCAAACCTGGGTCCTCTTCACCACACAGGGCTGATTTAGCTAATGATCTGTTAATGAGCAGCTAATCACTTATTCAAATTGGGAGGGCTGGGTGACTGAACAGGTGCTGAACCTGGAGGAAGAATCTGCTGCCATGAAACCTTCCAATTTCCATTTCTCTGGGAATAGGCTCCCTCTCACTTGCTTTTTTTTTTTTTTTTCTTTTTCATTTTTTCCCTTCCACTTTCCAGCAGGATCATGAACCAACGTGGCTCTGATGTGTCCTGCAGGGTCCACTGGTCAGGAACGTTGTCTCAGTCGCTGACGCAGACCCCAAGTACAGGGTAGCAGGTCTTGGCTATCCTGATGGGAAAGCCAGAGAAAACCACTGACCTTCAGAGACACAGGGACTGATCTGTCAGTGAGTCTCCTGGCAATAAAAACCTTTAAGATTATAAACAACTAGGACATTAAAAGAAAGGTCTATGGAAAAGCCCTCACAGGCACTGCTTCATTTGATCAAATACAGCAACTACGTGAGATAAGGGTGTGAATTATTTCTAGATGATGTGATAAGGGTTAGAGAGGTTAAGAAACTTTCCCAAGGTCACTTAACCTGAAAGCTACAGAACTGGACCTCAATCTTAGTGCGGCTGACTCCAAATTCTCTTTACTCTCCTGGACCCCGTGTATCTCCTAAAATGTGGAGTAAACATCTTAAAAGATACAGAATTAATGCCACGTATTTATGTATTAAACATGTATTTTGTTTTTAGATTCGTGTTCATTAAAATATGAAGAGGAGAAATCCCCCTTCATATAGAGGGGGAGCTGATTAAAATGCAGTTTCCGGAGTTCCATTCTAAAGCCACCAAATCAGAAATGCGGAGAGCAGGTCCCGTGGGTTTGTAATTTATACTCTCCCCAAGTACTGTTTATGCACACGAAAGTTTACGAAATTTAGTCTCTCACCAATTCTTGTTCATTTCCACGGCCAACACATTTAATAAGATTAATGGCCTAGTCTCTCTGCTTAGAGTGTATTAGAAGCACAACATCAGAAATGGAATGGGGTAGGAAAGGATAGGCTCTGTGAGGCCAGCACACACATCAGGAGAGGAGATACCTGACAAAAATCTGCTACTGAGAAGTGGGACAGGAGGCACCCGAAGCTCAGTGCGTAGGGCGCTGGCCACACACATCCAGACTGGCGAGTTTAAACCCAGCCCCAGCCAGCTAAACAATAAGGACAACTGCAACAAGAAAATAGCTGGGCCTTGTGGCAGGTACCTGTAGTACCAGCTACGTGGGAGGCTGAGGCAAAAGAATCACTTAAGCCCAAGAATTTGAGGTTGCTGTGAGCTGTGACGGCATGAGGGTGACATAGACTCTGTCTCAAAAAAAAAAAAAAAAAAAAAAAAGACAGAAGTAGGACAGGCACTTTACACAGTAGATACAGGCCTACGTTCATCCCGACACAGGAAGCAAAGGACAACTTATATTCCATAGCCTTTCTCTGCTAATGCCGAGGAGAAACATAACCCATGCTTAAAAGCTGTTTAAAAACCTTAAACAGAAATAACTCTGGCACTTGTACACACCACATTTTGTTTTTGATAGGTCCCTAAAGTTTCTTTTAGAATATTTGATTACATGTAATTTTGTAAACATGGGCAAGTTCCCTTTTTTAAAAATTAATTTTGCATTTCAGAATATTAAGGGATATCAATGCTTTTTGGTTATATGTCTCCATTTTATAATTCTTGAATCCTACTATTTTTGTGCCCATCACCCAAATAATGGGTGGGTTTTGGACTCTCCTTGCCTCCACCCCCTGCTTCTCCTCCACTGAGTTTTAATTCCCTCTGTGTGAGTGTGTGCTCATTGCTAAGTTCCAATTTAATAGCGAGCACATGTGGTATCTGTTTCCCATTCTTTAGATACTTCACTTAGGAGAATGATCTCCAGTTCCATCCAAATTGTTGCAAAAGGCATTAATGCATCCTTGGGGTGGGGGGCTGAGTAGTACTCCATGGCATCCGTGACATACACATACCACATTTTATTAATACACTCATGAATTGGTGGGCACTGGATTGAGTACATATCTTTGTGATTGTGAATTGTGCTGCAATGAACATCTGTGTGCAGAGTCTCTATGGTTTAAAATGACTTCTTTTCCTCTGGGGAGATACCCAGTAGCAGGATCTTTTGATCCAACGGCAGGTCTACTCTTGTTTCTCTGAGGCCTCTTCACACTGTTCCCCAGAGGCTATCCTAATTTGCTGTCCCATAAACAGTGTAGCAGTGTCCCTTCTTCTCTGCTTCCTGGCCAGCATCTATTGTTTTTGGACTTTTTAAGAAAAGCCATTCTAAAGGGCAAGGTGATATCTCACTGTGGTTTTATATGTATTAATATTTTGCATTTCCCTGACAATTGATGATGTTAAGCATTTTTCACATGTTGAATGACCATTTGTTTATCTTCCTTTTAAAAGATTCTGTTTGTGTCTTTCTCTCACATTTCAATGTGATTGTTTATTTTTTTTTTCTTGCTGATTAGCTTGAGTTCTTTATAAATTCTGGTTACTAGCCCTATATCAGATAGATAGCTTGCAAATATTTTCTCCTGTTCTGTACGTTGCCTATTTGCTATGTTGGTTGTTTCCTCAGCTGTGAAGAAACTTGTAAATACAATAAAGTCCTATCTAGATATTTTTGTCATTGCTATGATTGCTACTGGGGTCTTAGTCATAAATTCTTTGCCTAGGTCACTATCTAGAAGAGTGTTTTCCTACATTTTCTTCTAGAATTCTTATGGTTTTGTGCCTTACATTTGCATCTTTTATCCATTTGGAATTAACTTTTGTGAATGGAGAGAGAGAGAGATAGATTCTGTTTCATTCTTCTGCACATGGTTATCCAGTTTTCCCAGAACCATGTGTGGGATGGAGCTTCTTTTCTTACCTTGTGTGTGTTCTTGTCTGTTTTCTCAAAGATCAGTTGGCTGTATGTGGTTTCATCTCTGGGTTCTCTGTTCTGTTTCATGGATCGGTGTCTCTGTTTTTGTGCCAATACCACTGTTTTTGGTTACTAAGCCTTTTATGGTACAGTTTGAAGTCTGATAAGGTGATGGCTGCAGATTTGTTCTTTTAGCTTAAGATCGCATTGGCTGTTCAGGCTGTTTTCTGATTCCAAATGAAGTATGGAATTATTTTGTCTGGATGTGTGAAATATGACGTCGGCATTGTGGTGAAGATTGCTTTGAACCTGTAAATCATCCTGGGTGGTGTGGACATATTGATCATTTTGACATGACGATATGATTTTCCATTCATAGATGCCATCGGCAATGCCTTCCTCTATATACAGATCTTTCACCTCTTCCTCAATTATGTATATTCCTAAGTATTTTGAGTCTCCTTAAACAGAACAATGGCCAGCTAGAATATTGTATCTTGCAAAACTAAGTTTCATACATGAAGGAGAAACAAAAGCCTTTTCCAGACAAGCAAACACTGAGGCCATTTGTCAAGACCAGACCGGCCCTTCAGGAAATGCTCAGAACTGCATTGCACATGGGTCAGCTCAAAAGCCACGACACCCACCAGAGTGAGACCACCCAAAAGCTGAAGCTAAGAGCTCATATAAAAATAATAGCACAAGAGTGCAGACAGATCAATAAGGAAATACCCGACATGATGAACAGAGAAATGTCTCAAATGTCAATCCTATCACTCAACATAAACTGTCTGAATGCCCCACTTAAGAGACATAGTTTGAATGGATGAAAATATATAATCTAAGTAACTGCTGTGTCTAGAAAACACTTCTAAATTTTTAAAATTTCCAGGTGACGGGATGGAAAAAAATATTCCACCCAAGTGGAGACCAAGAGAAAGCATGGGTAATCATTCTTATACCAGAAAAATTTAACTTTAAATTGACAATGGTAAAGAAAGACAGAGATGGTCATGATATAATGGTAAAGGGAATAATTCAACGAGAATGCATAATAATCCTGAATATGCATGCACCTGGCACAGGAGTGCCCAGATGCACAACGCGCATTTTACTATGTCTAAACAAAGAGATGAAGCACAGCATGGTAATCACTGAGGACGTCAACACCACTCTGACCCAGCTGGACAGACCATCCAAGCCGAAAATACGTAAATAAACACTGGACTCAAATGGACTCTAGAACAAACAGGCCTAACAAATATTACAGAACATTTTATCCCCAAACTGCTGTTTATACATCACTCTCATCACTGCACGGACCATTCTCCAAGACTGATCATATCTTAGGCGCCAAGACACCTCTCAACCAATTCAAAAAAATATAAATCATACTTTGTATCATCTGAGACCAACATGGAATAAAGGTAGAAATGAATTTCAAGGGAAACACTCAGTTCCCCACAAAGCCATAGGAATTAAAAAACCCACTGCTGAGTAATTATTGGGTCGACAATGAAATTAAGGTGGAAATCAACATAGTTCCATCATGGAATGACCAACGGGACATAAGCTATCAAAATCTATGGGATCCGGCAAAAGCAGTCCTAAGGGGAAAGTCCCCAGCTTTACATGCCTCTGTCCATCCTATGTCAAAAGGATAGAGAGATCACAAGGTAAAACCTAATGGCACATCTCAAGGAACCAGAGAAGAAAGGGCTCAGCAAGCCCAAAGGCAACGGAGGAAAAGGAACAATTTAGGTCAGAGCAGAACTAAACAAAATGGAAAACGAAAAAGCAATTACAACAGATTAATGAAACAAAAATCGATGCTTTGAAAAGACAAAATTAATAGATCTCTTGCCAGATTTAACCAGGAAGAAGCGGGGGGGGCCTGAAATAGCTCTAAGTTTCTTAGTCCAGGCTCTGTCCCAGCTGTGCTATGGCGGAAGTTGTGAGGAAGGTTCACCTTGACAGTGAACTTGAGTGTGGTGCAGACGGACAAGCATTGTACGAGTGCCGGGGTTCAGATCATCTGAAAACCTCCACGTGATATTTCACCTGGATCCTTCTGGACTAATAAGACATCATTATGTTCCACTGACTAGCTGGCCTGAGAATGTCAGGATAATCTATTAAATAAATACAATTATGAGTCCAAAGAAACAGTTCACTGGAATATTCACTTCCTGACCTCTGCTCCTCGTGGAAATGAGTGACTTTGCACCACAAGTCCTGCATTTATTGTTAGTTTCCTTATCTCAGAAAGGAACTACAAGTTCTTACGAGGTGCCTATCAGAAGCATGCCCAAAACAATGAAGAATGTTTTGGAAAATGAGATTTGGGGTACATTTCTGTTTTAGTAGGTGTAAAATAGTATTATGAAGCATGGAAAGTTGTTTTTATTTAAGGGGCTGATGATCAGAGCTGGTCCATAACTCCAAACTACTTGTATGCTTACCTCTCCAAAACGCTGTACACTGAAATTCTAGAACAGGCATTCTACTGGCAAGTGCTCTGGAAGCTGTTCAGAGCAGGGCTGATTTGGAGGAATGACAAAACTGTATATTTGTCACTGTTTTTCTTTCTCTGTTTCACAGCTTATTGTTTTTCCTGACTCAATTATTTTTCATATCATTTGCCTTAAAGGAATCATGGCAGAATTTTTAAGATAGGACAGCAATATTTTTGTAAACATTTTATCTTCTAAGCCCTAAATTTTCTCTCTTGCTAGAGAAAAAAGCATGCTTTTTTCATCGTACTAACCCTCAAGTTTTATTGGAAAAAAAACAGAACCAGAACATTTAAAATCAAGATGAAAATGGGTGAATCTGTCACTTCAAAAATATGTGCTAGATTGTTCTTTTTCTTAATTCCTTGTGGATAAAAGAAACTTAAGGGAACAAAAAAGCCACATCTAATTCATATTTCAGCTTTACAAATGCTTCTGTTTTTATTTATCTCATGGTTTTAAGATACCAACCAGTTTCATTTTCTTGCCCCTACCCCAGAACTAGGAGGGAAAGTGTATTTTATTCTTCAATCATGTCATCTAGTGATAATCACACGAAAAGAAACTGTCTTTAACAATGCAGCTATGACTGTTTTATCCCACTCAAGGAATTAAAATTTACCTTTAATGTTTTTTTCAGGATCATCGATTACTATTAGCAAATGACAGCCAGAATTCCAAGTGATCAACCAGAACTTCCAAACAAATTACATTTTTGAATATGTAAATGGGCTTGGTTATGGGACCTCACTTTTATCAGTGTTAGAGAATCCTTCCAATTCCTCATCCTTCAAAGATGAACACATTCATTACATCAGTTGGAGAAAGGAATGTGGAGAAATAAGTGAAAGTTATTTGAAAAAGGAGATGGATGGCAAAAGAGGATACATTTGTCTAGCCACCACCAAATTTATTTCCAGAACAATAGTCCTTATCATTTGCTAGGGAGTGGTTTGCCCTGTCAAGGTGGATGTGGCCTTAAGCTTCTCCACCGCCCTCTCAGAGCCAGCGCAGTGACGCCAATCTAAATAAGAGAGGAGGAAGTCTTGATCATACTTGTCACTGACCAGATGTTAACACTTTCCATAAAGGGTATTAGAAGAAAATTTGTATTTCAAGAGTGGAGGCAAAGCAGAGAGACAGCACTGTGCTCATGGCAAGAGCAGGGGTGTTAAAGTGACGTCAGGTTGGCAGCCCTTGCTAAGAGCCTTCTGTGTTACAGACATCTTCCTAGGGCCTCCGTCATTCAAGCTCATTGTCTAGTAGGGAAAACTGGTAAGGAGAAAAAAATAAATCCAACAAACATTTCTCAAAGCAATTTGAATATATATATTCCCCAAAAACACAAAGGAGGGATTATTTTTCCTGGAAAACTAAAAACAAGGAAAGATTTGAGTTAGGTGCTGATGCTTAATAAGAAAATGTATGATAGAAAAAGTTAGAGAGATACTCCATGCAGAGAACATGTCTGGGTGAAGGCGCAGAGGTATAAAAGAGCATGGAAGATTGTGGAAGGCATGGTCCTTATTGATAAAGCATTCTTGTTGGAAGGCAAGAAGGAATTTGGAGCAAGCAGCAGGCCTTAGTCAGCAGGACCCCACGTTGAGCAGCCATGGCCAGGCAGGATAGGAAGGTCAGGTATGTGGTCAAACGCCCTAGCCCAGGCTTTTCAGGAAGCTTTGAGGAGAATGGATTAAACAGATCAAGAGTATAGATAGCCAGATTGGTCCAGAGAATATAGAAGATACAAAAGGAGAGCTATGGGAGGCTAAGTTAAGGTAGTGGAGGTGCAATCCACAACAGAAATAACAGATGTTGGAGAATTGAGGTTTAGAGTCTCTAGGTCTTGTACTGTTTTGACCTAGGGTAGGTGACCTACTGGGTGTAAGCCTGGTGCCTTCCTATTTCAACATGAGCCCTGAGTCTAGACGTGCTGCACCTCCACATCACATCATCTCGCAGGACCCCTTACTCTTTCCTCAGTCTCACATTTACAGATAATTCTGCTCCACCTTCTGAAACCCATATAAATGGAAAGGCAGCTCATTTTTATGGATGGGAAGATTTAATGTGGTAAAAACGGCAAATCATCCAAAATTGGCCACCAATTCAACACGATCTCCATCAAAATCCCAGATGGATGATTTATGAAAGATATGCTGATCCTGAAATTCATATAGAAATGTAAGGGACTCAAAATAGCCAAAATAATTTTGGGAAAGAACAACAAAGTTGGAGTGCTCACATTTTCCAATTTTAAAACTTACTTCCAAGCTACAGTGGTCAAGACAGTGTAGTAAGAGCAAAAACACAGAAGAAAAAATGAGAAGAACTGAAGGTCCAGAAGTAAAACTTTGCATTTTTGATCAATTAGCTTTCAATAAGGCGTCAAGACAGTTCAATGGGTAGGAGAATGGGGGACTGTCTTTTTAATCAGTGATGCTGGGTGACCGATTACGTACATACAAAACAATGAAGTTGGGTCCCTGCCTTATTATACATAAAGAAATAACTCAATAAGAGTTAAAAATATAAAACTTTAACAATAAACCTTAAAGTAAATCTTTGTGACATTAAATGAGGCAATGATGTCTTAGATATGAAACCAAAAGCACAAGTAATGAAGGATATTCAATGAGATAAATTGGATTTTATAATAATTAAAAGAAACTTCAAAAGATACTATGAAGCAAGTGAAAAAGGAAAACCTTTAGAATGACAGAGAATATTTCAAGATCATGTATCTAATGAACATCTAGTATCCGATGAATAAGTGAAGAACTCTTACAATTTAAAAATAAAAACACAACACCATTGAAAATGAAATGGGCAGCTGTGAAATAGGAAAAATTGAAAATGGGTCCCAGGTTTTGTTTTCTATGATTCCAGTCAACTACAGTCCAAAAATACTAAATATAAGATTCCAGAAACATACAATTTATAAAGTTTATATTGTGCACGTTTCTGAGTAGCTGGCATGATGAACTCTCAGGCCGTCCTCTGCCCTCCTGCCCTGGACACACTGCCTTTGTCCCTACCCACCCCTGAGTCACTTAGCAGCCGTCTGGGTTATCTGGTGACTGCTATGGTGTCACAGATCTTTGCTCACGAACCCTAATTTTACTTAAGAATGGCCCCGAGCCCAAGAGCAGTGATGCTAGTGTTCATGTGGGCCACAGAGAAGTCAAACAGTGCTGCCCTTAACTGAAAAGGTGAAAGTTCTCCACGTCATAAGGAAACAAACAACAAAAAAATCATATGCCAAGATTGCTAAGATCTCCAGTAAGAACAAACCTGTTCATGAAATTGTGAAGAAGGAGAAAATTTGTGCTTGATTTGCTGTGATGCCCCAAACTACAGAGTTCCAGCCACAGTGGGTGATAACCTTTTAATGTAATATGTTGTTATAATTGTTCTGTTTTATATTAGCTATCATTGTTTAATGTCTTACTGTGCCTGACTTACAAACTAAACTTTATCATAGGGGTGTGTGTACCATGTTTGGTATGTAGCTGCCATTTCAGGGTGCCCCACGGGTCTCGGCATGGATCCCTGAAAGAGGAGGCTGCCATGGTCACCAAGCAGTGAAAGGACAGCCAGCACTGGTGGCCCTCAGGGAAAGGCCAGTCAGAGCTGCCATGGAATAGCCCTTTACTACCTCTTTTATAATCCAAAGACAGATAATTAGAAGTGCTGTCAGGGTGTGGGAAATCTGAAAACCTCAGACTCAGCTCCTGGGTATGGAGAGTGCTATCCTCAGAAGCTACATGCAGACTTGCCAGTGACCCAGTAATTTCACTCTGGACCCACACGTCACAGACATCTATGCACAAATGTCTACAGAAGCCTCATATATAACGGCCAGAAAGTGAAAACAACCCAAACAGATGTCAACTGAGAGACGGACAGGTCACACAGGCCCACCCGTAAAGCATCCTTTAAAACGTGGAAGTGAAGAGAGTGAGGAACAACCCCCTGCTACAACAAGGGTAGACCAGAAAGCCTCAGGCTGGAAGAAAGAAGCCAGTCACCAAAGACCGCGTACTATGCAATTCTACTTATGTAAAAAACAGGCAGATCTTTGAGATGGTGCAGGACAAATAAATTCAACTAACATTCTCAAAGCAATTTGAATATATATATATCCCAAAAATACAAAGGAGGGAGTAGTGGCCCCAGGCAGGGGCGGGGTTGGAAATGGGAAGCGACTCTCAGTGGGTACAAGATGTCTTTCAGGCCTGATGAAATGTTCTAAAATTGACTGTAGTGACCGTTGCACAACTCTGTTTAAATACTAAAAAATCCCAGAATTGTACACTTTCAATGGTTGAATTTTACAGTATGAATTGAATGTAGGTAAAGCTGTTTTTAAAAGGTTGTGTGGGGAGTGTAGTTTTCTTAAGTATTTAGCTTCTTGAGACCATTGACCAGGGATCCTACCTCACCTTGGAGATCTGGAGGTGCAGTGAGGGCCTGCTCCAGGCAACAGTTTTGAATTTTAAAGGTGTGTGTGTGAAAGACAGAGAGAGAGAGAATGAGCGAGAGAATGTCAGAATGTCATCGTGGTGGAGTATTCCACAGCAAACACCCCATAATCCAGTGGGAACAACATTAGATAAAGCTTGACAAGTAAGCAAAGGTCATAACCCAATTGAGGTTTCCAAACCTAATCTTATGCCCATTGTAACTATTGATGGAACTTTGGTAAAACACGCAATGTGATCAAAGGCCCACCTTCTGAGTTACCGTAGATGGATTATTCAGGTGAAGGAGAAGCAGAGTGTAAAGGATGAGGCTGAAGATGTGAAGCCAGTTAAGGGATCACTGCAAACATGTAGGCAAGAAATAAAGAAACACTACATAGACCATGGGTAATAGATGATGACAGCAAAGAGCAGAGAAGGAATAGATCCAAGAAGTACGGGGTAGGGGTAGCGGGAGCCTGAAAAGACGGGGAGCAAGGGCTGCCCCAGACACCCAGCACAATGGCCCAGGGGTCTGAGAGCTCATGCCTGAGCTGGAGGATACAGGGTGGGGAAAAGCTATAACATTTTTGGTCTTGGAGATCAGGCATGTTTTGTTTTGTTTTTTCACAAGCAGCACCAATGCATAAAAGGTACAAACTGAGCAGCTGATTAGACAAATCACAGTAGTGCTGGATTCCCAGGTCCAGAATCTAGAGGCTCCAGTTCCTGCTAAGATAATCCCCCCAAAGCCCCAAAGGAAGCAGCCAGGGTTGGGGGAAGTGTGAGGAGGAGTCACCAACATTCTGCTGGTTTCTGAGCCGCCCAGTGTTCTGTGAAGTGAGGTGCGTGCCAGAGTTCACAGAGACAGAATTGCAGATGAGAGAAGAGCACTACTGGAGTGGAAAACAGGGCTGCTTTGCAGAATTTTTATTTAGAGCCTCAGCTGTAAATGCCAGTTGTTCCACTAACTTCATTTTGCTAATGCAAGAACAGCTTTTGCAGCAATAACATATTTCAGTGTGAATGTCTTTTTAATAATCCTTAATTTGAGTCCTAATTCCCTTGATAGCCACTTTGAAGAGACAACTGCATTCCCAAAGTGACACTGCATAAGCACATTTGAGGAAAGACTAACCATGTGTGCACACACACACACACACACACAGATGCTGCATATATTCTAACACACTACTCTACTTCTTAAATCCCGTGTCATCAAAGGAATGCCCTGAGCCTTCTAATAAGCAATCACTTCCAAACTCACAGGCTTCAATGACAAACAACACATTCCTTAGCATCGGTTGAAACCTGAGGGGGATGGAGGTGGAAGATGAAGATGCGGTGATGAAAACAGCAATAATAAAGACAAAAAGAGATGAACAGAGACAAAAGCACAACTTGTAACGTAACCACAGACGCCATGGTGAGCCCACTGCAATGGGAGCTGCTGAATATATTTCACCAGAGGATCCAGTGTAATTTAGAAAGTTTTCTTTTATCCAGTGGAAAGAGCCAACAAGCTAGGTTGAGATCAATGAGTGGACAATGATGGGTCCACAGTGGCAAAGCTGCCAAGAAATGCTAGCACGCCCTCATCTTTCTCCTCCTGAGTCCCTGGTAGAACAAAATTATTTCTGTGATATAGTAAATTGCTCACAGTGGCACCCTCACACTCCTCATCCATCTGGACTGGCTTCCGATCTCTCCTGCAGTAATTCTTAACTCTTGCCCTGAGAACAGCCTCATGAGACCAGCCTCAAAACTTGGGCCTGAAGGCTCAGGGGCTCAGACACCACCAAAGATGCTTCCATAGTGCTGTGTCTATAGCACTTTACCTGTCCTCCATGTGGGAAGGGAGAGACTCACTAATTAACAAAGGTAAGCAGAACATCCATCTGTCAGCACTTACTCATCTTCCCTCTTACCTTCCAGTCTCCCTGTTATGAGAGATTTTCGTTTATTTGTTTATCATCCTGAATTCTTTTATTACACTTAACCGGAAGGTTCTTGAACGATCAATCGGGTAGGTAATTTTTGTCATCTACTTCCCTGACTGTGAGCTCTCTGAGAACAGGGCCTGCGTCTGTTCACTGATCTCTTCACAGAATCTCAGGGACACTCAGATATGTGCTTAAGGATGGAGGGAGGTGACAAGGATGAAAAAAGGGAGGAAGGAATAAAGAAGGAAAAAAGGACAACCTGTGCCTCTCGCCAGCTGACCACACGGCTAAAACACCTCATAGGCGTCCTTAGTTCCACAAGTTCTGTAAGCACGAGGGCCCCATGATGCCTATCAGAGTTTTCGGTCAGATGAACAACAAATCACAGCGTATGATCTCGGCTCCAGTCTCTGCCTCTTACCAACCTGCCATTTCTGTGTCTATTAGTGTCTACAAGGGATAGAACAGCAACATTCTGCTGAGTTTGGGGGCCAGGGACTGGCAATACAAATATTTGAACAGGAATAAAAGCACAGCAGAGTGAGCTGAAAACAAAAATAATACAAAGTAAAGCATAAGTTCGATTAGCCACAGTCCTCTACCCCAGGTATTGGAAATTTCTGTTATTTTTACAGATATTTACCAGTTGAAAAGCAGCCCTGTTTACATGAAGGTCTCAAATATCATGAAAAATATTGTAGGACAGTTGAGTCTTATTTCCAGTTGCAAGTGCCAAAAACGTTATGGTGGCCTCCTGAAGGTAACCTCCCTTTCCTTCAGATTTTCCAAAGCACCATCCAATAGAAATTTTTGCAATAATGAAAATACTTGCTGTCTTTGCCATCTCCAATATGGTGGCATCAGCCACGTGAGACTACTGGGTGCTTGAAATACGGCTGCTGCTGCTGCTGCTGAAAACTAAATTTTTAATTTAATTTTATTTATTTTCATTTATAATTAAATAGGCACACGTGGCTAGTGATTACTGTGTTGCACAGCTTCTGATAACACCACAGCTTGGCTAACGAGAAAGGCTGGCCTCTGCTTCATACTCTCTGACGCTCTGATGTCGACAACAGTCTAGGCAGGCACTGGCCACGTCCAACAGTGTTGGAACTGCCACCCTGATAACTGCAGATACATTAGGACGGTTAGTCTGGATGCCACCACCAGCACCGGTGGCCGGTCCTCATCCCAGATCGTACAGCATGTAGGAATAAATTTCCACAGATAACTGTTTTCAAGAGTGCAAAAATGTTAGAAATTATCAGAAGATTTTAGTTATTGACATTCTCCCCTCCCTCATCTTTTACTTAATCAGTAATCATTATTTTGTCTGTCTAGCATGCTACAGACAATATCTAGAACATTAACCCTATGGTAGTTTTCTACCTTAACCTTAAGAAAGCTACGATATGTTGAATAAACAGTATTAAACTGCGGCATAAAAATCATAAAAAGCTAACTTGCAAAAATTGTGGGCTTTTGCTAAATGAGAACTGGAATAAACACATGATACTAGTACACGCTGAGGACCCAAAGTCCACTACCACACCCACTGTGCGCTCTCACACACACACACATGTACACATGCACACATACATGTACATACATGCATGCATACACACATACATGTACACACATATACATATACAAATTGCTTTTTCATATTCTCGTGAAACATGTCCAGAAAAATTACATAGTGGGCTTATTTTTTCTTCTTCTTTTGCTTTAATTTTATAGAAAATATCTCTATGATGACTTTTGTCTGCCTTTGCTCATCCAGATCTTCCAAGGCAACAACTATTGAAAGTGTCTAGGTGTTTTCATTCACGCGCTTTGGCGTTGCTCGGAGTCTGCACTGCTAAGCTACTAGACACTAGTCAGTGAGACAGTGGGGACCAGGCAAAGATCCTGCCCTGTTCTCCCAGCTGCCCTCTCTGCAGACACACACCCTGATAAAGCACTGGCTGGACACTGCTGTGGGATAGTTGACACCCATTTGGAGAAGTTGGACCTGGTCCTGACACACTTCTTTTCCAGGGAGATGTGTAGATTTCATAATTGACTGAAGTTTAAAACTGAAACAGATCGGCTTTGCTGGCAAGCTCAGAGCACAGGTGTGTCGATTTCTTCATAAAACAATGGTGTTCCTACACAAAGCCCCAGGACCCCAGATGGATCCCCCATTTCTCCCCTCACAACCTTTCCACCTGAATTACAGATGGAAACCATTTACCTCATTTCTTTTCCCCACCTACTCCTCTCTCAGGCTTGCCTAATTACCCATAAATATTGCTGAGTTCATTTTCAAGGACATATTTATTTTTTTAATTAGATCTCTTCGTTTCCCAATAGGATATACAAGTTTTTTATAGTCAAAGGCATGATGTGAAGGAACAGCTCCCTTTGGTAGTGAAAGTACCACCAGTTTTCTGTAATGTCAGTATATTAGAAGTCTGTCGTCAATGTGACTGACCTTGGACTTGACTGTTAAATTATCCTCTCTTAATAATTCCTTCCGATATATCATCCCAGTCTTCACAACAAGCAGTCTACTTTCCCAGATTTTTCTGTATTGAATTAACCAGAGTATGAAGTGGTCTCCTATTTATAACTCAGAGTACTTACAATCCAACCTCTACAATATTTTTTAGGGAGCAGCCACTCTTTGGACCTCCATGGGTAAACTCCGAAGCCAGGATGCCCTGACTCCTTCCTGGGGGGATATATTTTCCTGGGAAGGCCCGCATTTCTCTTTGTCATCATTCCTAACTTTCAGGGAAATTTCTGGAAATTTATGCTGAGGAAAAAGTTTGACTTCGCCAGTTTTTCTTCAGGCTCAGGCTCTGGAAGTCAGTCCACAGTCGAGGAAGCCGATGGTGCTTTCCTGGCCATTAGTTTCATCAACCCTGCACACAGCACACGCTCCATTAAAGAGGCCGTGTGGTCTCCGTGAGAGATACACAACAACAGTCGGAATGACAGGAGTGGGAGCTAATAGACCACTTCCTTGGGGGAGAAACCAAAAACTGTAAAAGTTAAGTCTCTTTCTCAGTGGTGATCTGTTCATTGTTTTTTGTTTGTTTGTTTGTTTTTGTAGAGACAGAGTCTTACTTTATTGCCCTTGGTAGAGTGCTGTGGCTTCACAGCTCACAGCAACCTCCAACTCCTGGGCTTAGGCGATTCCCTTGCCTCAGCCTCCCGAGTAGCTGAAACTACAGACGCCCGCCACAATGCCCAGCTATTTTCTGTTGCAGTTTGGCCGGGCTAGGTTTGAACCTGCCACCCTCGGTATATGGAGCCAGTGCCCTACTCACTGAGCCACAGGTGCCACCCAGATCTGTTCATTTTTTACACCAAAGTATAAGTAGCAAAGTAAACACACAAGGTAGCCCTTTGCTGCAGTGGATGGAATCCGACTTGGTACAAGATGCCATCTTCCCAGACTCTGTGGTGCTGCTCTTGGAACCTGTTCCTTTTGGGAATGAGACCAATGTCTCTTGGCCTTTGCTGGTTAGGGCACTGTGGTCCAAAGGCCAGAGTCATGAGCTCAATGCCAGTAATGCCTGATGAGCTGTGGTTTGTCCCTTACCATTCATTCCATGGCCTAAAATTGAATATTTACCAGGTGCCAGATACAGTGTAAGGCCATAAACATGGTGTGAAGTGCCCTCCTCTTGTTCTTAAGGTGGACACACCTTAATGGAAAGACAGCTGGATAATCAGCCACCCAGATAGAGCAGGTCACTGGGGAAGAATGATCAGGTCCACGCAGAGGGGCAGCCTGAGAGGCTTGCTGTTGTCAGGACATGGGAGCATCCTCAGAGGGCAAATTAACTCACACTGAAGAAGCTGTGGGTGTCACTGGCCTGCCAGACACACTGAGGTCACATACACATGCACAGAGACTCATGTTGCTGAATATGACGTGGTCTGTCACAAGACATGGATGAAAACCATCCTGGGGGAGCTGTGGCTAATTCCACAACCCCGTGGGGTTAGAGCCGTGGAAGAACTCAGGGATTGCAACCACAATTAGCTCCAGGCAAGCAGGCCCAGCACTTGGGGTGGGAAACCCCAGGAGACTAGCCTGTGCCAGCAGCCCCTCTTCTAAAGACTGCTCAGGGCTAGTGAGGAATGGTGCAGGTTCCCAGCCTGCTTCCTCGGAGCAGAAAACTGTCCTGCCCCCCATAACCAGTGAGTAAGACATCAGTGTCTGTCTGCCAATGTCTCCAAGACAAGAGTGCAAATGGATCAATGCACATCGACCAGCGCTGGAGGAAAAACACACTCGTGCCGTATATCATGCAAATATTGGATGCACAGTGCCGTGCTGGGATGAGCAGTGACCTTACCACAATGTGCTGGCCACATTACCCTGCTGAATTTATACTTGTACTAAGAAGATTCTTCACATGTAACAAATAACAGTCACGTGGCATAAGAAAGACTTCCACAGGGCTGTGTCAGAGCTCGAAAGAGAGGACAGAACATCACCAGTAAAGAGGTGGCCAAGAGCAGGGACACAGCAGCTCTGTCCTTCATAGTCAGCTGCCCTCTCTGGAATGAGGGCCTGGAACCGGGATCCCATCCTGTCTCTGCCACTTACTGCTGTGTAACCTGTGAGTCCTAGTACAAGTTTCTGGAGTGCTCCTTTGCCCAGCTCTTTATTTGTAAAATAGAAACAATTCTACCAGCACAGGGTGGCTCTGAGGGTTGACTAGAGATTATATATAAAGTATCTCTGATGACACCTAAAAATAAAAACAGGCCAGTGGTCCTTCCTCACCTTATTTTCCGCTGAAAATCCATATCACCTCCCAGATCTGTGAAGCTTTTAGATCCTGAGTGACGGCTCTTGTACAGATCCACAGTGATTATTGAAACTCTCACTTTATTCTGATATTGGGAAGGTCTCTTTGGGACAGCCCCCAATAGGAGGCATGGAATAGCATTAGGAATTTTCATCATCTTACTCGTGTGACCCTCTGGTCCTCCACTGCCAGGAGGGCTGAGCTCACTGAAGCCGTGTATGAGCGTTGTCCACGCAGGAGCTCACACCCAGGCCCAAGAACAACTGAACCTGCTGGTTGCTGGAGTCTTGTTTACAGCCGCCACAGGTTAACTGTGGCCATGGAGCAAGCCTGGGAGCTGTAATTACCACCTGAAGCAAACCATATAGTCAGCACTTTATCAGAAATGCAAACTCCTCACCCTTCCTTGGGTTTTCAAAGCAATACCATTAATTATGATAAATTCTTGTGATATTTGTGTGACCGTGGTAGGTAATTTCTTAGGAATTCCTCTGCAATTTGACATCAATCATTGTCCACTTAGCATAAATTAGGGCCAGGACTCCACGGCTGAATTTTACCACTTAACTATGCCTCCTTCGGGGAAGCTAATTCCTTTCTTAAATATGTATTAAATTGTTTTAAAGAGGTATTTTTTGGCACTGTATATTTTCAGGGCTTTCGTTCTGTGGTTCCCCAATGCACAGAACTCTGGCAGGGCTCTCAGCCCTTCCTGGCCTTCGGCCCCATGAGAACAAAAAACTTCCTGGAAAAGCCCTAAAACTTCCCAATTTGGGGATTTGGTGCCTTTGAATCCTTTTCTACAGTGCTCAGTTAAGACATCCACCATTTTCTCTAATTGTCTTCTGTGATCTTCTTACTCACAAGTCATCTAATGAACCAGATAAGGTTAATTCTTGTTAATTGAGAATCTGTGAAAGTGCTGGGGTGTTGATTATCTCTTTTCAGTGGACTTAAATTCTCAGAGGAGGTCTGTCTGGGGAAGAAGGGGTAGAGAGGCGGCATCTCCATATAACAGTCATAAGATGTTAGGACACGGGAAGAGCTTCCCTCCCAGAGATTCAAAAATTTCAAATTGACGCTGAGAAATTGGCTCTCCAGAGTGTTGTTTGCACATAAGGTTGGAGAAATCTTAGGCTTCTGTGATGTACTGCATTCTCAGTAAGCACGTACAGAGCGTTGTTTCAGAACTAAATCAGGCACTTATGACACTAAGCAGGTGAGGGTGTGACCCACTAGGAGTGCAGACTGTCCTGCTCTGAGACTTGTGCTCCTGAAACAGAATATAAAAATGACAATTCCCACGGCTCAGTTTTTGGAAGTGAAAATAGCTTCTCTTCTTGAGCAGAGATGGAAGAAACCTGGGTCTGGAGAAATAATGAAGGTTTATAAAGAAGGTAAGATTTGAACTGCAGTGTGAAAGACCCTCGCTGGGGCGGGGCTTCTGGGGTGTATCACGGGTGTATCAGGGGGGGGCGGGGGGGGGTTAATCAGACCAGCGTGAGAGCGGGCAGGCAGGGGAGGGGAGCGCTCACATGAGTTTCTCGGGCCACTGAGCAGGTGAGCCTGCTCTGGGAAATGTTGGACCTGAGAGTTAAATTCTGGATGACTTTGCTGGAGTCAAACCCCAAATACTTCCGCTTTTTCAAACCTAAAACCTTAAAACAAAGCAAATATCATAATTTAAAAGAGAACGGTGGAAACATTAGATCAGGGAGAAAAGATGGTCTGCTAACCACACTACAGAAACACACACCCCAGCTGGCGGTACAGAGAGCCCCATGGCTGCTTAGCCAGGGAAAACAAAACAGTGCTGGACTTAAAGATTTCACAACCTAGACTTTCTGTTTTACAGACAAAACTGGGCCCTGTGTCCTTCTGTGACTTATTAAGCTCACGCAGTCTGCTGGTGGCGCTGAGAACTGTTCACCGACTCTCCATCTGGGGCTCTCTCCCGGCCCTCACCAACATCCCCCACTCACTCCAACTTGCTCTTCTTTACTTCAAGAAGGAATCTTTCCTAAGCATCACTTACCAAGGCCATCCCTTCACCTAAGAGTCTTTTCTTCCATCTCAGGCCACGACCACACATGTTCTAAGGCCTCGCTGCAGTGTCACCATCAGCTTGCTGATTCTAGGCACCAGGTGGGAACTCACAGGCCCAGCCCTGCAGGGCTGAGGGCTTAGTTGTTTGGGCTGTTTGTGGGAGACTTTCCTCTGGGAGTGAAAGTCTCTCTAGGACAGTGGTCCTCAACCTTCCTAATGCCGTGGCCCTTTAATACAGTTCCTGTGGGTCACAACCCACAGGTTGAGAAGCGCTGCTCCAGGAGAAACCTTTGTTCATCTTGGTGTCTTCTCTGGGCTTTGCTCACTATCTTCAAATAATAGATGCCTCAAATACTTAATGAATGTGTCTAACGATTTACTAAATGTACCTAATGCATTTACCAAATGTGTTAAAACCAAGGTACCTGAGAAACATGAAATACAGCTAAGGATGATGACACAGAAATGCATTTCAGAGCATCTCTCTGGTAGATGGCCCAGCATATAACAACAGAAACTGCTGCTGTTATTGCCCACACTGAGCTAGGCACTCGTGGAGACTGGGGACATCACAAATGTTTGGGTCCTCGGCTTAAAAAGGAGCAACCAGTTAGACAAGATACGTCTCTGTGAAATGTTGGCAGGTCTGATGGATTTGCCAAGCTTAGCTGGTGTTGGTAAGAACTGAAACAATTTGTCAGACTCTAAGGGGTTGTGAGCCTAAACCTGTATGGGAGAAGTTTAATGTTGCCTAGAATGTGAATCCAGAACTTTTAGCCAAGGCCAGATAAACCAGAACAGGAAAAAAAAAAAAGGAATAGGCAAGGACACAAGTGGGCAGCACAAATCCCTGTGAAGGTTCTCTGGGTGAAGGTCAGCAGCAGGAATATTGATGTCCTTGACTTACAGGTAGCAAGAGGGTCAGGTTCCCACAGAGAGGGGCCCCAGCCTCAAATTAAAGTGGCTATTTATAGGGATGAGAGGGGAATCGAATCCCAAACCACCACTCTCACCCCTGTCTTCTCCTATGAAGCTTCAAGCATTTGGGAAATGTTTGAACCAAGAAGTATATGTATCGAACTGCACACAGCATGCCCACTGCCGAGCAGAGAGGGTCCCCGGGCTTCTGTCTTCAAGGAAACTGTCTTCCAGGATGGGGGTGGAAGTTGTGAACGGAAGAGCAAAGTCTGAACTAATGTGAGTGTTCTCTGGGAAGAAAAGGTGAACTGGAATAGATCTACATGACCTGGAGCAGAGTGTGAGGCTGGAGATGGGCTGAGCACAGTGGGAGGCACAGCCCTGTCTGCCCACTGTGGACACCTGGAAAATGTGGTTGGTTCCTAGACTGGCTGTTTATTACACAGCATCATGATGCCAATTCATCAAAATCTCTGCCAAATCCTCCTCAGGTTATTGCCATCATTATTGACGGTTTATTAATGTACCTCTGTTCAACCCTGTCAGCAAAAGTAATGACAATAGATGGCATTTATCAGCTGTTGGCTCTTTCAACAAATGTTGTTCTAAACTTTTTCATCCTTTTGTTTAATCCTCATAAAAAGGGCCAAGATGCAGGGAGCACCCTCATCCCCCCTCCCTGAGGAGAGCACTGAGACCCAGAGGGCTCAGGTGACTTGGCTAAAGATGCAGGGCTGGGAAGCAGTAGGGCAAGGGGCAGAATTCAGGGACTGCTCCAGAGCCTGGGCCTCCAGCCCATATGGGCAGGGCAGCCAAGGGCACTGTGGCCCCTGAGGACGAGGTGTCTGTGCTGGGTTTTCCTTCTGTGCCTGGCCCCTGATCCACAGAAGCCTAACCCAGTGTGAGAATCAGCGCCCCAGTCTCTTTCCCTGCCTCCACTCAGCGTTGTTGCTTCTGACTCGGGGTAGAGGAAGGGTGGGCAGGTGTATAGGGAGAAGAGAGCGACTGTGAACTTGGAAACATAGAAAAGTGCTTCTCTCACTGCCTGAAGGCAGGCGCATGTTTTCTTGGGTCCTAAGGGTCTCACCTGCTGGTTCCCATCAGGTAATACCTGCGAGGGAGACCACAGGTTCCGCCCCTTCCCAGCCCCAGTACATTCATCAGCCCACCCCCAACATCATCCATTGGAACCTGCACTTTTCAGGGCCCCCCTGGGAGGGGTTTTTGAGGACCCCAGGCCGGCTCTCAATCCATGGCGCCTGGCTCAGGATTCTGATGCTGCTCTGCAGCTCTTCTATACCCAAAGCAGGGCACGGCCTCCCCACATGCCCTCTAGATGCTCCAAGTATGTGTCGGCTTGCTGTCCTCCATAGCCCACAGTTACCTGGACACCTAGAAGCCAGGCCCAAAGGATGCCAATGGCTCACTTAAAATTTGTTTTCACAAAAACTCCCCAAATGTTTGTCTCTTTCCAATGGATTTGTGGGTGAGGAAGATTCGAGAGTCACACGAAAAATTCCTACTTAGCAGATTCCCTATAGTGAGCGTCCATCTAACTTTGAAATTTCATATTTGTACCTACAATAGATATGAAATTCTGTGAGACCAGACACCATTACAGATGTTCTTAATATATGCAAAATAAGCATCAAAATAATTTCATGAAGAAGGTACTGCCAATACCCATATTTGAAAGACGGGGAGCCTGAGACCTTGACTGTGTACCTAGTTCAGGACAAAATCTGAGGCCGTGACCACTGCAGGCAAAGGAGCTGACTTGTCCGTGTTGTCTCCAACACTGTGTTTTCCTACAGCTCATTCCAATCTGGCTTTCCTGCCTTCCAACTTCATCAAACAACTCTGTCGAAGGTCTCAAGGGACTCTGGGTGCTAAATCTCGGTGTCAGACACAGCTGAGCACGCCTATCTTCTTAAACCATCTCCTCTCTGAGATTCCATGAAGAGGCACCCTTCAGATTTGCTTCCCACCTTACCAGCTGTGCCTTCTCAATTCTTTAACCCTCTTCTAACCAGCCTTTCAAAGTTCAAATGTCCTGGAGCTCAGGTCTGGGCCCTCTTTTCTTTATTGATACGGTAGTCCCTCCCCAGGCACTCATTCAGCAAGACACCTTGGAAAACCCTCGCTAAGCTGCCAACTCTCTTATCGAAATCTCCCAGCTGACCTCTCAAAGTACCAGACATGTCACATTTTCACTTGGAAATCTTTAAGTGTATCAAACAGAACCTGTTCAAAGCAGAGCTTTTGATAACCCATTCTTATGCAAATATCTTTTTCTTGCCTTTTTCCCCATTGCTGCCTCACACATAAATACAGTGTTCCTCCCTCAGCGCCGTCCCTCCATCACCGAGTCTACCTTGTTATGCTCTCAGAATAGATCCCAAGGGCACCCAGTCTTCTCTAACATCACAGCCATCCCTCAGTGCAAGTCACATTGTCTTTTGTCCAGATTACTGTGACAGACCCGTAATCTCCCTGCTCTGCTCCTGAGTTATTACGTCTGCTCGCAGGGCAGCCAGTGCGATCTCTGAAATGGATGAATCAGACTGAACCACTCCAAAATCTCTTGACGTTATCCTATTACAAGAATAATCCACTTTTGCTCCATAGCCCATTCCTCCTCTCCTCTCAAACTTCTTCTCTTCACTGAGTGAGCTTCAGTTCTTCCTCCGTCCCTCCCTTTATTTCTCAGGGGCTTGGGGGGATTTGCACCTGCTGTGCTTAGTCACTAGGACCCCCTTCCCCAGGGTTCATGCAGCCAGGCCAGTACCTTCTTCAAATACCAGCGCAGTCCTAGATGGCTGACTGGCCATTTTATTTAAAATAGCTTTCCCCAGTTATTCTCTGCCTGGTCAGTCTCTTTGTGGCCTCCAAAATAGTATAATAACCCATGAATATTCTTTTGATGAGGGAGTTTGTCGGTCTCTCCATTGGTAAATAAGCTTTAGGGAAATAGGGATCTTGTCTGTCTACTTCATCACTATTTTCACATAGTGTCTCAAATAGACAGTAAACATTTGTGATTGAATGAATCACGATATGTAGACAGATGAAACTCATCATAAAATAGGCAACACATCTAATTCCTGAATATAATTTGACAAAAAGTGACTAGGATACAATATATTATATAGAAAGGTCGACCTCTGATTTTCTAAAATATTTGAATCACCTTTGAAGCTGAGATTCAGGATGGAGGCACAGGGAGGGCACTCTGAGCACGTGGGAGCAGGAGGTAGCACAGACAGCATTTGGAAAGGGTGTCCGTTCCATCAGTGAGTCCCAGCAAACCTTGAGATGCTGAGTGATGACAGCACTGAAGGCTCCACCAGGAAGATTTTAATCCTAGAAAAATGGTTCTAATACATAACATGCTGTGGGGATATTTGTTTTGGAGAAGATTGAGCTCAAGTCAAATACTCCACATTTACAAATCTGACTGATTAATAAACAGCCACAGAATTTTGCTCTTTCTCTACAAAACACTCAGTAAAATGAATGGATTTTATTATTCTTCTTATTACTTTTTATCAGCAAAAGTTTTTTAAAAAAAAAAATGCAATTTCTCGCTTCCCTCCCATGCTTTGAAATGAGAGGGGCAGTGTGATTATATATTGCTGGAAAGAGATGCAATTGTGGAGAATTATAAATCATATTCTTTTGTTTGGTTGGCATTTTTTTGTTTGTTTCTAATGCAAAGAGCAGGAGATTTACCATAATTTGCGTTCTATAACCTGTAGTACATGTGACAGGTGAAAAAAAAATCTATTAGCAACAAATGTGTTTTGCCTTTCTAGGCCGAAAGCAAAATAGCACCAGGTTGAAATATTCATCTGTTTATTCCACTAGGGTTTATTCCTGTTAGGGACTGTCCTTCCACAAGAATGCAGGGATTTTCTCAAAAATATATGGGTCGAGATACAAAGCTTTCTCTTCTGGGCTGTTCTTGGCAGACCATTAGTAACTACAGGGACACACTTCTTTCTAAGGAGAAGAGATTATTTCTCTTAGGTGTTGGTCGTAAAAAAGAATGTGAGGGACTAAGTGTATTTTCATAGATGCTGAAAGCAGAAACCATGCCTGTGTATGCACCCAAGGTAGGAAGACCCTTGTGTAAGGGAGAATTCTTCAAGGGGGTGCCTATGTTCTGTGTCCTGAAACCACATTTCATGACAGTGTTGAGGCCTGTGAAGGAATGATGCATGATTATTTCCTCTCTATTCACTCAGGGCAAATCAGGAAGATAGATACTTACATTTTAGTGTAAAATCTTTATAGACAATTGGAAAGTCTTCTAAATTCTAAGGATAATAAGACAGGAGAGTCCATTCCTAAGGGAATCTTGATCTTATAATCTGTTCCAAGGAATTTTAGTTTTGTGTTATGCATCTGATGAGACACTCATGGTAGACATAAAACAAGGCAACCCAATGTCTGTGGGTGACTTATGAGTTCACATACCAAGAGGCACCCGGAGGCATACCTGTGTCAGGGATGAAGACAGGATACATGGTCAAAATGGGATGCAGATACTTGAGATTTTGATGGCAAAACAAGTTTCAGCCATGTGTAATATGACATATAATTCTAATAAGAGAAAAGCCAGAAGAGAGAGTGTGTGTTGGTTTGGAAGAATCCAATGTCAAGTGTGAAGTCTGACATGCGTCTGGGAGCTGAGGTCTACAGAGGGAGAGGTGGGCAGATAAGGTCAAGTCCAAGAATGCCCTGGAAACTAACTGAGGTAAGTGGGAAGTCTTTTACTATATAAAGGAAGCTAAGGAGGTTAAATAACTGGCAAAATCACGGAAGAATCTGCAAGGGGACAGAAGAACAATGTTTGGTGCAACCCAGGAAATCCTCCTGCCAGTGATGCCCTGTCCTGGAGGCTCAGCCCGTGGATCTGCAAGGCCTCAGTCACCCACAGGCTGACAGTTTGGGAGGACGGGTTACTTACTGAGTTGGTACAAGTTTGTTTAAGTCAGAAGGGGACTTGCATTTTCCTAAATGCGCACAGATACACATATACTGACTCACAAACACTTAGCCCTAATAATTTTGCTACAGCCTCGTTTTTCTGGTAATTTATCACCATTTAACAAACCAAATGAAAACTTATTTTTATTAGACTTATTGGATAAGAAATTTAGACAAAGCACAGCATGGATGGTTTGTCCTGTTGCATGATGTCTGGGGCCTCAACTGGGAAGATTCAAGGTCTGGGGGGCTTTATATCTGAGGCTGGGAATGGTCTCTGAAGGCTCCTTCACTCGCATATCTAAAAGTTGATGCTAGTTGCTTGCTAGGACCTCTGCTGAAATGCCAACCAGGGACCTACATATGGCTTCTACCCATGGTCTCTCCACTCAGGCCAGACTGGGTTCCAAGAGTGTGCATTCTGACAGAATGTGGCAGAAAGGCACTGTATTTTTTCAATGTAGCCTCAGAAGTCACACAATGGCACTTCTGAAGCATTCTCTAACCAATCGTGGCAGTCACAGAGGTCTGCCCAGGTTCAAAGGGAGGGACCTGGCAAGAGGAAGATGTGAAGGTCCCACTGGACAATGCTGAGGATATGAGAAATTTATGGTCGTCTTTAAAAATCACAAGCTGCCTTGTCAGGAGGAAGGATGGGGACAGCTTATCCAGAACAGATTGCAAAACAGAATCTTGACTTTGAAAAAATAATCAATATTAAGCTAATAGTGGGAAATGTTTAAAATTCTCTTGCTCAGTAGAACTTCACAGAACGATTAATCAGAGTGACCCCTGTGGTTCCCTCCCTGGGAAGCTCCCCACCTTGCTTCACTAATGGACCATTGTTAGGAGCTGACCTACTGAAAGATAGAAGCTGTACAGCTGGCCACTGAGGAAGGCTGGGGACTCACCTGCGTGCTCTGGAGGTCATAAAGTAAGAAGGGGGGGTGTGCCGCTTTCAAAGAGGTATGGTGATTTATTTTTATTTCAGATAAATATGAGGGTACAAATGCTTAGCTTATACTGTTTGCTTTATTAGGTATAGTTCAACCCTTCACCCAGGAGGCAGCCTGTGTACCCTTATGCTGTGCCCATTAGGTAAGAGCACACCACACCCCTCCCTCCTCTCCCATCTACTTTTTAAGTGTGCCTTTCTCTCATGTTGGCATGGAATTGTTTATCTGTTGGTTTCATACTAGTATTGAGTATATTTGATACATTGTCTACAGCCATCCCACCCTGTGTCTGGTGGATGGTGCTTTACATAAGTAGACCCCTAAAAAGACAAGAGATACATAGACTTGCTCACCTCTTCCCCTCAGTCGACCGAGGGACTGGTCACCAACCTGGGGGACAGTCTTCATTTCCTCCTGGGGCAATTTGACACTGCTGGAGAACCTGATACTCCCATGGACAAGCCCTCCATCCTCAGAGCCTCTTAGTCTCTAAAAACCGTCATCTCCAGTTAGGCCTCCCTTCCCATCACCACACCCCCAGCCCGGATATCACTCATAACTGCTCTGTCTCGGAATCACCCATCCATCTCTTGCTGTTCATATTCTTTGAACTAACTGAGATTTCCAAACTATTAACCATCTGTTTCCAGCCCTCTGTTATCCTTCTCCTTCCTCTTCTCCTCATCCATCTTAGATTACTCCCTATCATCTATCCCAGATTGCACGATCCTTCTCTTTAATAATAATTTTACCAGTGCCCTTAAACTCTACTTTTCCCTTTTATAACCATTCATTGCCCTAAAGGCTTAGTCTTTTGGAAACAAAAACTAGGAAGACCCCCTTATTCCTACCTTCTCATAAGCCCTTCTCAGGCAATGTTTGAACAGGGGAAAGAGAAGAGAATTGCCCAGACAGAAAGAAAAAAAAAAGTTGGGTAATAGTTTAACAAAGAATATCTGGCCAAATGAATTATTTCAAACAACATTTTTTTAAATAAGCATGCTAATTGCTGTAAAGAATAATTTCAGTATACTACTACAGTATATGACAGTGATCATATTCCCCCAGGGGCCCAAGGAATAGGCTGAAGGATTCCAACAGGTAAGACAATGCTGTCCCTTCTTCCTCTTGATATTTACACTTCAGGTTAGCAAAGCTGACTCCATCACCAGAAAAAATAAAAACAACGATACAGATGGCTTAGCCTTCACAACTCCTATCCACACTTCTCAGGCTCCTGCCATCTGTGACTTATGTCTGTTTCTAGAGCTTCCCTAGATAATTGTTTACTTTCCTCTAATTTTGTCTGAATAAGAAGGACAGGTTCTGCATGCTTGTAAGGATGGGCAAAGTAAGAGACAGCAGTGGAAACCGTCCCCACTGCCAGCTCCTCTCAGGATAGGCACTGCCTCTGCCTTCACCCCCTGCACCAGTGGCTGCCGCACAAGGACAAGCGTGCAGGAAGTGACGGTGTCGGGCCAACCCGACTTTCATCCTCCGTTGAGCTTAGAGAAAGAACACCAGCTCCTGAGCACAAGCATTCTTTCTCTGGAAGTTAATGAGACTTGCGTTTTGTCTTCAAATGCATAAAAGAAATGAGGGCAATATCCTGAATTGCCATTTAGAATCAGCAGCAAATCCTGAGTCCTGACTCCAGATCCAGGTTCCCTTTTGTGCCAGATGATCTGTTCCATCCACACTTGCTGACCATCAGCTATAGACCATCACCGTGTTCTGTAGCCTCATCAGTCCACACTGGCACGTGGACCCTTCTGGGCCCTTAAGGAAAGTCTACAGTCTTCTTCCTTTCAAACTATGTTCCCTTCCTCACTTCTCTCCCTCTGTCTCGCCTACCAGTCTCCAGGGTCTGGGAAGAGGGAGACAGACACAGGCCCATCACTGTGTGTGGTCTGCCAGTTGTAGGCACAGGCCATGGTGCCTGGGCCCTCTCTGTGTATCATCTGAATCATAACAATTCATTTAGGCACCACTCTTCCAGGCAAATGTGAGATAACAACCCTGCCCTTTAAGCCTGCAGCCTCACAGCAGCTTAGACACCTGTGGGTACCGCCGGTTAGAGCAGCCACTGGTCCAAGGGGTGAAGGCAGAGGCAGTGCTCGTCCTGAGAGGAGCCTAAGGACCAGGACTGGCACTGCTACAGGGAGCTCTGCTCTGCAGACAGCCCCTTCCCAGCACACACAACATGCACTTGAGCTTGTGGGGGCTGAAAACATCTCCTACCAAGTTTGCACTCTCCATAGAGCTCCAAAATGAATAAATACTTCTTAAAACCTAGTGATGAAGGGGCTTTTCCACTGGTGTTAACAAAGTGAAGGCCTTCATTGACTTTGCCAAGAAAAGAGACTGACAGTGTCCCCACATGATCTGGGGCTCATAGCACAGGCTCTTGGCAGGCGCAGAGCTCTGAACCACCTTCGGGGCGGGCACTTCTCAGGAGTCTCCCCCAGCAGCATTCAGCACCAGGACACCACCAACTCTGCTTTTGTTGTAATTGGCCCTTAAATAATTCTCCCTTTACACAGATATCTCCTATGGATTCATGTTTCCAAGATTTTAGAATAAATGGAATGCACACGGGTGGAAGCCACTTTCCTTCTTACATGCTTCGTACATGTGAATTGGAGGTCCCCTTCCTGGGCTGCACCCGGCTGGCTTCTGAGCTCCTCCCAGGGCTGACGTGGGACCCGTGACGTGGAGGTGTGCTGAGTGCAAAGTGACTAATGGCTGCCGAAGGAGTTACGCCAAGGATGGCAAACACTTCATCCCAGCGCAGAGGCTGAAATTTAAATGTAACTCTTACGTTTCTAAACTTGAAGCAAACTAAAATATACCATAAGAACCAGAGAGACGGGGAAAATTCAGCTTTATTACTGGTAAAACATATTTACGAACTTTTCTGAAGCACGTTGTCTCACTGAGTCTGCTAGTATCTTCCCTAAAGTGACATGGTCACTCCTATTGCCAGAAAACATCACAGATAACCCATCACAAGGGCGAGCTGCTACTTCAAGGAAGAGCAGAAGGTTGTTTGTCCTGGGGGCAGCTGACTGTACTGGCTTCTTGGGGTTGGCTGCTCAGAAGAAGGAGCTGAGGAACTTTCAAAACCCTCAATGCACAGAGCATGGAAGGGACGGAAGCAGCATCTCTGGGGTTGGGAGGTAGACAGAAGTGCTGTGAGGAAGCCCACTGGGTGAGGGTGGTGGTCACTTGGCATTGACCTCCACCAGCTTCCCCCAAAAGACACAGACAAGTAGGAGCTGAGAAGCTTGATTCCCTCCCCCAATCTCACCAACTGCAGGAGCTGCTCCTCTCCTCAGGGAGATGAATGAGTAAGGAAAGAGGCAGCCACACTTTCAGTCTGTGCTTGCCCGTGTCAGGACCCTTGGGTGCAGGTGGACTGGCTGGGCAGGAACACGCCCCCTGCACCTGTCAAGTGACCCCTACGCTTGTCCCTTCCTCACTGTCCTGCGTCAGGAAGGAAGTGCCTCTTTGTGGTCAGTCTCCCCCTCTCAGTCCCTCAGCCCAGAGTGTCTCGTGGGGCAGCCACCTGTTCTACCGTCTTTGCTCAAGACCTTTACAGACCATGGGGAGCTGGGGTTTAATTCCCACCCTGTGCACCCCTCTGGCAACTGGATCTCATTCTGGGCAGCCGGTCAACACATCAGGAATTGTCCAAAGCAAGCTGACTTTGGTAACCACCAAGAATTCATTACCGCTCTAGTCTGTTTACACTCACTAGGAACAGACAGGGTCGTGAATCATTTGGAGATTCCCCTTTCCCTATAAATTGCTTTCAAACTATGCTTCAAATCAATAGACCAGCTAAGAAAGTTCCTTTCCCCCTTTCCTTCTTTAGGCAAATGGATATGTACACATAGCCACCCCCCTTTACAGAACATATCCAGCCCCAAAATTCAGAATATAGTTTAGTTTTAATAAATCAAATCCTGCTTCATACTGACCCGCACTTACTCACTAAGGCTGACCTCACTTCCCACTGACTCCAGTTGAAAGTGCCACCTGCCTCTTTATTTAAAACCTCTGTCCTTACTTTCTGTTCTGCGGACTGTTTATAATCTTCAAGGAGATATTTGAATGATCTGGAAAATAAATCACTAATGGAAAACTTAAAGTTAGGGAGGGAAATCAGGCTTTTAAGTATGAATGTAGCAGTGACGTGGACGCAGGCACTGGCTTTGGTTTTGTCGCACATCTTAAGCGAGTGGTACTGACTGGAGTCAATCCGGCACATGGTTCAGTCACAAAGTCGTGAGACCTGACTCTGTACCTCCAGCCCAGCTAGAACATGTTAGCACAGGATGTAAAACCAAAGAAAGTAACATTTGTGCAGTGCTGTATTCATTATGCTCCCCATTCCACGAGGAGAATTCAAAAAGACAAGAAGTCGCAAATAAGTCAGTCTATCTCCCTGTCTTCTCAGGGAACACAACGCACAATAAAATACCCAGCTACATCCCGCAGAGCAGCAACGCTTGAAGACAAGACTCTAGAAGTGAATGTCAATGTGATGATGATAAGTCTTGGCCAAAGGCTAGAGCAAACTCTGCCCAGCGACAAGTAACAATGCTCTGTGCTGAGTGAGACCCCATGGGCGCCGCTGCAGGGGTGGGGTGGGGAGGTGGGGAGGAATGGGCCAGGGTGCACAGATATAGAGGACAGGTTGGGTTGGGTTTTTTGCTCATGCAGTTTTACTGTGAGTCCTGTTCGTATGATTCTCTAGTTTTAATCAGAATGATTTTAACATTTCCATTTTGCTTTATACTTTGAAAATATCCCAAACGTGAAAGAGACTCAACAGAAGTTCCTTATGTACCTGGTGCACCACTTCTGCTGGACTGGCCAAACCTGTGGCCAGGCCCAGGGACCACAGGGCTTGTGGTAATAGGTCAATTTTTCCTTTCAGAGACCAGTTTTATCCCTTGTATACAAAAGTACACTGAGCACAGGCATACCTGAGAGATGCAGCAGGTTGGGTCCAGATGCAGCAGTAGCACGGCAAAGACCATGAAGACCATGACCAAGGGCTTCAGACAAGCTCTTTGGTCTCCCAGCCCTTCTGTGCGAAAAGGTAGATCTGCAAAGCGAGGTGAAATGCAATGAAGTGAAGTAAAGTTACATCAGGATGTTGTAAGTTACAAAGTTACATCCTGAAGTTACATCAGGATGCAACTGCAACAAATCAGATATTCAAAAACACTCAATCAGCAAATGGTCACTGTGTCTCCACTGAATGTGAGACCTGTGTGCTCACAGGGAGCCCCTTCACTGCACATGTTAGGACCCTAAGTCAGTGACTCCCACTAGGAAATAACCCTCTCCAGGAGCAGACTGTGTCTTTCTCTTCTCTTCATCTCCTGTACAGAGACTGGCACATAGTAAGTAGCCACTTAACAAATAACTAAATAACTTAGACCTCCCCCTCACAGCTCTGGGGCTGCAGGACTGCTGGGCTTTAAGATTTTGTATAGCTGTTTCTATAAAATTTGGAAAAGTCACTGCTTTAGTTAGGGTTCTCCAGAAAAACAGAAACAATAGGATCATGTGTGTGTCAAACACACATATACAGGGAGAGAGATGGGAGTAACTGGATTAGAAGGACTGGCTCACAAAATTTTAAAGGCTGAGAAGTTTCCACTTACGCTGTATGCAAGTGGGAGAGCCATGGCAGGTGATGGCACAGCTCTCAGTCGGGGCTGAAGGTCTGAGAACCTGGGGGCTGCTGGTGCAAGTCCCAGAATCTCAAGGCCAGAGAACCTGGAGCTCTTCTGTCCATGGGCAGGAGAAAAAGAGTGTTCCAGTTCCAGGAGAAAGAGAAAGATAACTCACTGTTAACCTTTCTCTGTCTTTTGTGGTCTATCTGAGCCCTCAGCCTCCTGGATGGTACCTGACACTTTGGATGAGGGTGGGTCTTCCTTATTCCATCCACTGGTTCAAATGCCAGTCTCTTAGAAATGCCCTCAGACACACCCAAAAGACTGCTTTACCAGCTGTATGTTGGTATCGCTTAATCAGTCCAGTTGACTAAGATTAACTATCAAACACAATGAGTTTCTAAAAGGATAAAATCACTAAACTGGCCATGATGTACGTGAGGTGGAAATTTTAGTATGAATAATGACAAAAGTCAAAGGAGAGATACTGGACATTTTTCATGTAATTATATTTACTAAAGTGTTACCAATCACCTGCTGTATGCCAGAGACTGCCTAGTTTACAAAGATAAAACATAAAGACAGGACATGGCCCCATAAATAACTTCACTTTAAACACAGAGAACACTGACGGGGGTGGGGGGGTGCAGGTTCGAGGCTATCTTATTCTGTTTCTTTAAAAGAATCCAGTGTGGGGGCAGAGGATCATGCCTGTAATCCCAGCATTCTGGGAGGCTGAGGTGAGTGGATTGCCTGAGATCAGAGGTTCAAGACCAGCCTGAGCAAGAGCGAGACCCCATTTCTAAAAATAGCCAGGCACTGTGGTGGGCGCCTGTAGTCCCAGCTACTCAGGAGCTGAGGGAAGAGGATCACTTGAGCCCAAGAGCCCGAGGTGGTTGTTAGCTATGACACCATGGCACTCCACCAAAAGCGACAAAGTAAGACTCTGCCTCAAAAAAAAAAAAAAAAAAAAAGAATCTAATATGAGGGTTCTGGCTTCATCTATATAATTTTTTGGAGGGAGGGGAGAATTTAAGCAGCATCCTTTCCTCGGAAACACAACTAATAACATGACAAAAAATTAAAACAGAAACCTAAACTGAAAGAACAGTATCAATATTTAATCATAGCAGGTTAAGGGTCATAGAAACAACAGGTGTTTAGATGCAGGGGCAGAGGGAAGATGTGAAGACATGGAGAAGCCAGTCGTCAGGAAGCCCAGAAGAGGGACCTCATAAGAAACCAACCCTATGGAGGGACACCTTGATGTCAGGCAAGGTCCCAGATTTGTGAGAAAATACACTCATTGTTATTTAAGCCACCTAATCTGTGATGTTTTGATACAACAGCCCAAATAAACTAATACAGATGGTAAAAAAATAAAATAAATAAGTAAATAAATGTAATTGAAACAAAATATCTTGATTCCCAGTGAAGGGTGCCACGTGGAGGTAATGCCTGTTTTCTGGACATCTCCAACCCACAACCTGGTAGAATGTCCCCTGAGTGGATTGTGCCCCAGTGAACACAGCCAGTCGGTCTGATAGGAAAGGTCAGTGTGCATGGGGAACACCTCAAGTAATTTCACCTCGCCTAACAGATGGGTCTCTTAGTCGTATAGTACGGTAGCATTTTCCTCCTACAAAATGGATAATACAAGAGAATACTCTAGCCAGCATACTAATAAAGAAAAATAAAGGTGTCTGGGAAAACTCTTTGAAACCCTCAATGGCTAATTTGGGAATTCTAGACTCCGTGTGCTGGAGAGGCAGTGTAAAGATATTATTAAACAACTCTAACACAGGAGATGTATTACATCGAGGATGCACTCTTATTTTTATAATTGCTACTTATCTCAGATCTTTTATTGTGATCTCAGAGGACATTTCCAAAAGCTAATACTGTCACTATATCTTGAACAGGGTTATTTGGGAGTTTTCTTTTCTTATAGAAGGATTACCTTCATGACTTCCACTTCCCAACACCCCAGTTTAATAACCGTGCCTTTCCTGCACAGTGTTATTAAGCTGGGGTTCATGATCCCCTTTCTGAACATCAGATTAATAATTTTGCCTACCATGAGCTAGGGGAAACAGCATCTACATTCTTTATTATTTCCTCTTCTGATGTCTGCTGTACAGCTCTGTGTGTGTGTGAGTGAGAGAGAGAGAGAATAAAATCTGAGCTTTAGAATGACCAGTTTGCTATAGTCTATTTAAAGGTCAATGACCATGGCCATGTTTTTGGTCCATGATCAGAATCTGATCTGCACAAACTGTTTATGCATCTCCAGGCCACACTCACTCATTTGGCAGAACCAGATAGAAAATCCACACAGAGGCAGTCTGTGGACAAGGACAGGAGGCCTGGTGACCCATGGGCTGGGGCACAGCCTCTTGGTAGATGCCCCTCGTTAGTCTTGGATTCTGTTAAACACAGACAGCAACATTTGCCAGTGTTGAGAACACCCTAAAACATACGACTCTAGAAAGAAAAGTGAGTCAAGGGCAGAATTTTATTTCCTTGTAACTTTTCTCTTCACCAGAATTGTGCTCCAATGTGATACTCAAAATGCAGCCAAAAACATGTTTTGCAATCTGCTTGACCGAACTTATGTAAGGATTGTTTTTCTTGAGAAAGAGAAAAATTATAAGGAAAGAATATAGACCCATTAGCAGTACATTTCAATAAACTGAAGTGTTCTCATCTCCCTCATAACAAACACTGAAACATCAGACAAGATGCCCAACTTTCTCTCTTTTGCCATCTGTAAAAATTTTCCCCATTTATAAAAATTTTAGAGAAACGTGATCTGTGTGTCATACACATTGTAACAACGGCAAACAAATGGAGCATTCAATTGAGAATACATGTTGTATTTTTATTTAAAAAATGGTATCTTAAAATTTTAAAAAAAGTGAACACAGGGTAACCAAATTCTTTGTACCCTCAATGAATCCCAAACAATAAAAAATTAATTAATTAATTTAAAAATGGAACATTTGAATAATAGTGTGCTATAAATTCCCCTTCTTTGATTATGGACAGAAACCAGGTTCTGCTGTAATCTCCTATCACTGAGTCCTTGCGGCACAAAGTTTTCACATAGATGCTCTAAGGATCTAACAGACATAAGATTCTGACTTATAGTAAGGACTGACTGTCTCCAGAGCCACCTGCGGTGCTCCTGGTGACCCTGCACATCTGCAGACTTCCTGCCTATGCTTCCCAGGGGCTCGAAAGGACCGGCACTGTATTCTTCACCAGTAAATGGCCTATCTGGAACTCAGATGCACATGGCCTCACTCTGGGGCAGACGGGATGAACAGAGAGAAAAGTGCTCCTGGGTCATCAGATGAGCGCAGTGCTGTGGTAGAGCAAGAGGAAACAGGAATACGCAGGTGGAGTTGAGTACAGAGTGGAACTTTCCAGAGCACCATCAGACATTCACTCAACAAACAACCCAATCATTTTATAAAGACCTGAGGGATGATGTAATCCCATCCCGCATTGTTACAGATCTGGTCCCCAAGGGCCAGAGATATTAACAAAAAAGGAAGAAATGACACTAGATGTCCAGGCTCAGAGTCCTGCATGCCTCCTGCTATACTGTGCAGTCTGCTCGGGACCCTGGACTCTCTGCTGGGTCTGGCTTCATGGAGCTTTGTTCAATCTTCTCAACAGAGTTGGTTCAAACAAGACTGAGCTCCCTTGAGAGAAATGCATCCTGCACATTGTTCTGCTAACCTACTGTGTGCTTAGTATGGAATGATGCATAATATATTTTCGAGGCTTGAGAAAACAGAATCTAGAACAAGTAGGAGGCAAATCCAGCAGCAAACATGATTTATGCCAGAATCTCTGAACCACTCAATAATCCAGGGAAACGAAGCCTGCCAGAAGCCAGTTTGCAAAGGAGCTAAGTTAATGAGGATGGGTTAGAAATTAAGACATGATCAGGAAAAAAATTAAAAATAATACAACAATAAAAATAATTTAGATAAACAGTTTAGAAATTCTTGGCATGGGGATTTCTATTTTAGTCAGAGCAGGAATGGGAGGCTTCAGGTAAAGGAAAGCTGTTCTACTGCAGGGATCTCAAGTGGGATGGATGGTTTGGAGCATCAACGCGCACCCAGGAACCGTGTGAACCGTGTGTCACCCTGGAGACCACCTGCGAAAAAAAAGAAGGAGGAGGAGGAGAAGAAGAAGAGGGAGAGGAAGAGGAAGGAAGAAGCAAGAAGGAGGAGAAGGTAATAAGACCCTCTCACCAACTCAGGTCAGCCTCCTGACAGAATTTTTTCTGCCTGATAATGGACTGGAGATTTGTATTTTAAGAGAACACAGCAGCGGCTCTCTGTACTGGTGGCCTCAGGTAGAGCTCAGGAGTCAGTGCACTAAGAACAGGGGACATGGTGCTGGTGCCAGATGGACACAGGATACTGGTAACCCAGGGCCTAGTACCTGTTCAGCTCAAGAATTACGGCAGTTAGTTCTTCACCCACTTAGCAAGAGATCCATAGAGTCTTTGGGGAATCTAATGTCAAGAGAATAGACCTAAAGAAAACTACACAGGAAAAAGATTCCCCACTAACTGACCCAACCAGATCCTCTTCAGTTTATACCCGACAGCCATAGACTCAGAACTTTCAAACTTTGATTGCGTTTGGACTGTGACCTGTCACAGAAGGCCAGATACAGCATCATTTTGGTGGTCAAAAATAATGTTTCATATTTTGTATTACTTCGGATTTTATACTTTTGAATTAGGGATTCTCAACCTGTAATATGAAAAATAAAGACCAAAACACACACCGTTGACATAGTTCAGAGGGAACAGTGACTATATAGGAAGGAAAAAATCTCTCTCTCTCTTTTCAAGAATAAACAAAATTGCAACCATGAAATGGAAACACTCAAAACTCCAAAAGGAAAGTTTAGAAATTATAAAAATGATATACTGGAAAGGAAAAGTTTATAAGTTTAAAAGACAACATTAATGGACATTTACTAAATATGTAGCAGGAAAGAAAAAAAATAGAGATGGAAACAGAAAGATCTGAGGTCTAGTCTAGGAGGTACAGAGACATATGAACAGAGTCAGGTCACTGGATATGAGGTCCCCGTGAAAGTAGAAGATTGCAATTAGGGCAGGGAGGCATGTGAACAAGAATTGAGAAGATCACACCCAGGAAGAAAACTAGCAAAAGGTAGTGTCAGAGAAGAAAACAAGCGAGAGGGCTTCAGTCTGGTGGTCTGGAAGGCTGCAGAGAGGACTATAAAATAAAAATGGAAAAGCAATCATTAGATTTGGCAATTAACAGGTTGTTGGTCATTAGGAACTTGGCAAGCAAAGTTTCATAGCAGTTATAAGGGCAGATTCCAGATGGTGCTGGGCTGAGTAGCTGTTGATAAATGAGAAAGTGAGAAAGTGACCTTTGGGCACGTTGTGAAATTGTATTTCTAAAGATGAAGTGAAGTCGGCTGTGCAGATGATGAGCCCGTGAGACCACACCATCCGCCTTAGCACACATCCTGCAGAAACAGCCCAGCCTAGGGGTGAGGGAACAGAGCCCACCCCCCATGCAACATGTGAGAGGGAATTAAAGTTCTCTCAAAAACAAAACAAAGCAAACAAAATGAACAATAGTGTGGGGAAGAACAGCCACGTCCCTACCAGGGAGGGAGTCTCAGAGCCTCTCCCCAGGGTTCTCCCAGGCCTTGAACACAATTGTTTAGGGAATATTTCTGGGCTCTTCTTCCCCCCAGTCTCTTCGGCGAGCTCAGGACAGCTGCCCACTATAGCCTTTTTAACGTCAGTTTGGACTCTCCTTACTCTTGTACTGGGTCAGTTCAGGGCTTCTCTTCCTTCTTACTGAGAACCTGGATATAGCTGCCCGGTACTCAGTGGCCTACCCTGCCCACAGCCCCACTGGCCACTAGAACCCAGGCCTGCCCAGGAAAGGAGGGATGAAAAGGTAAGGGAGCAAAGGGGTGTCTGAAAAGAGGGATGCTACAGCCTGGTCCTGGGGGGCTGTCAGGGTTACAAGGAACAAAGGAGTATCTAAGAAGAGGGATGCTACAGTCTGGTCCTGGGGGCTGCCAGAGTAACAGGAAGTGATGCAATCTGGGCACAGTGCCTGGCCTATGTAAGCATGAGACAAGAGTCAGCAGTTGTTTTGGTGGCTGGGGTTGCTCTTCATAGCCAATAACCAACCAGCTCACCTGCCATCCATCTCAGCCAAAAGGAAGGGGTCTTAGAGAGAGGAAGAGGAAGAGTCTGAACTCCCTGTTGGGTGCTAGCCTGTTTCAGTGCATTTGTTAATTCCCCCAATCTTCATAACACTGATTCACCCCTAATTCTGCAGATGATGAAAATGAAATCTCAGGGGAGGAAGCTTGCCCAGAACCAGTAAGCGGCTGATGCAAGATCAGAATCAGTGTGTCTGCTCCCACGCCACAGGGGAGGCAATTTGCCATTTACCGAGACGGGACTGCAGCCCACCCTTTCAAGGCACTGCTTTTCCGGGTAATGTGACCTTCCAGAACCAGGTGCACCATCAGCGAGCTGACCACGCTGACACAAGCCCACTGCCTTCCGAGAGTTGAATGAGCACATGGTATTCCAGGGCCACCTCCTGGGAAGGGCCGTCAGCTCTCGGAGTTGGGCCAGGAGGCATTCTTTTCCCTCCCTTTCCCCTTCCTCCCTAAGTTTTCATTTCATAACAGTCATTAGCTGGGCTCTGGGAATGAAGTGTAAGAATCTCCCCTCACCTCAGAGCCCTAACTGGCAGCAGTTTCTTCAAACTCCCGCAATCAGTGCTCCATTTAAGCATCAAAACCTCATCAATTAGGCCTCAATGTACAGAAACCACGTGCCTGCGGTCACGCTGCGCGGCCGCCCGGGAGTAGCAGAGGCCTCATTACCGGCCTCGAGCTTTTGTGAAATTCCTGAATAAGCAGCCCGTGGAGCGTCTGCAGAAAGGCTGCATTTTTTCCCTGGCTTTAACAACTGCTTTTACGGACAATTTAACACTGTGGGTTGCCAGCTGTGTTAATGCCTGAGCCCCTTCCGTCATGATGTCATGCCTTGGGAAGTGGCCATCGGATGTGCAGTCCAGGCCCCTGTCCCGGGGGAGATTCGGCAGCTGTCCACGCCCCGGACACCCAGGCAGCACCCAGCCCGCAGGCCCTCACATACCTGCTGACGCTGGTGGGGCCGGGGTGGGGGAGGGGGGACACAGCTGAGCTCCTGACACTGTTCCTAGCGCTGGGGGCAGGTTAGAATTAGGAGCTGGGGGAGACAAGGGTGATGTTCAGAGTGCGGCTGCTGCTGGTGGTGGAGGAAGCAGACGAGGAGAGGTGTAGTTTTGGTCACAGGAAGGGGCTGTTTCAGCTCACTTTCCCGTAGGTACGTGGCCCAGTTCAAAGACAGCGTGTCTAGGGGTCCAGCGCGCAGGCTCCTCCTTCCGCAGAGGGTCTCCCGGGCTGGCCTCCTCCCCTTAAGATTTAGGAACTGTCTTTTCACAATTAACTTGATGCTGTTTAGTTTCCAGAGCTCCCAGAACTCGGCGTACTGACCGAGTTCCTGTCTGACTTAGGATAAACGAGACGGCCAGGGTATCATTTTACAGGGAAACTGTTACAACGCTTAGGTCCCAGGGTCTGTGTCATCATCTCCAGTCTCTACCCTCAAGGAAGCAAGAAGCTCGAAACCTATTTCAAAGCCATTAGAATACTCAGAAAATCTGAACTTGCAAGTCCACGTAAAGAACTCATTAGGACTTCATATATATATTCAGTCCCAGGAGCTGTCGCTTATGGAAATCTAGTACTTTGGGGGAAACCAACTAAATATCCACAAATAGAAAATTCACTTTAAAAATTATAATTATAGGCGGCACCCGTAGCTCAGTGGGTAGAGCGCCACCCACATACACCTGGGCTGGTGGGTTTGAACCCGGCCTGGGCCTGCTAAACAACAGTGACAACTGCAACCAAAAAATAGCCGGGTGTTGTGGTTGGGCGCCTTTAGTCCCAGCTGCTTGGGAGGCTGAGGCAAGAGAATCCCTTAAGCCCAAGAATTTGCGGTTGCTGTGAGTTGTGACTCCAATACACTCTACCCAGGGTGATAGTTTGAGACTCTGTCTCAGAAAAAAGAAATTGATTATATGTGTATTGTAGGCGTGTGTACATTACAGTTTAGATTAACATTCACTGTGGAGGAATACAGTCTGGCCCTGGAGTTGACCGGAAGGTGGTAAGACTTCACTGTCCTGTACTATGTTAGAAAAAAATAGCTTGAACAGTCCTCCTTTGGGAAAACAAATTCCTGATAAAATATATATTAAATATCTTCTGAAGTCCTATAAACAATAAACAACAAAATAAAATCAGCATTTGTATTGTTTAGATTGTAGCTTTAAACTATGAGTCCCATAAAAAAAGGAAAAGGTAAGTCATGAAAATTGGTTGATCTGTGTCTGGGGCAGGAGCTGTGTAAGATAAGCCCAGAATATCTGGAGTCCTTTTGAGAGAGCTTTAGAGAAAACTTGCAGAGACTTTCTGTGGTCAAAAATGGAGCAATTTTTGATTCAGTAAGGATAATATTTTTAATAGATTTTAAATGTATTAAATGCATATTTAAATCTATGTGTTCTTAAATATACACACTTAGAATCCCTATGTAGTTGTCTGTGGGTGTGTGCATAATACTAACTAATCAACTTCAGGCAAGCAAGAAATTAATTCAGCAAAAATTGGTATAAGAACTAATCAAGTGCTTATTCTCTCTCTCATATAAACTGTATCACTAGATAACTAGCTAACTGTTGAGAAGTATCTCCTTATACAGTTATTCTAAGCAATAATGCAAAATACATAATAAAATAAAAATGTCACTGTTTGTAGCCACCAATTAATGAATGAATCCACACACTGAGCTCGAACAGGTGCTGATGTCATAGCCAGACCTTCTGTGGGTGTTGAGGACAGTGAGGAAAGGAACTAGCAGGCATCGCTTAGGAAGCCTTGAAGTCAAGAAGTCTCGAAACAAACTCGCCAGTTACACTGACCAAAGCAGGATTCAGGGCAGGTGGTTTGGAAGACCCTGATACAAATATGACGGGGGCAGGACAAATTCCAACTGGTGAGAACCAAAATGGCAGAGAAATGGGCCTTCCTGGCCTTGCAGCTCCATCATCCTCTTATTACCATGAAAGTTGCTAAGGAAACTGCCCACTCCCATCACGCGTCTGACACCAGGATACTTCCAATTTGACCATATTCAATCAAAAGGAGGGCATCGCCCAAATTCCAGGAAAACACTGCTTCTTTTCAAGAAATAATATTAATATTCCTCCGCCTGTTGAGACTATGATTAAGCTGCTGTTATAGGGGATAGGGGACCATGGAGGCTGGTCTCAGGGGGAATCGTCTCTGCTCTATCTATGGACTGGATTTTCTACAGTTTCTAAATAAAATGTACTTTCACTTTACCGTGTCTCGGCTTCCTCTTGAATTCTTTCTTGTATCAAACCAAGGACCTACTTGGACATCAAGTGATTCCCAGCATTGAGAATTGCTTTCCTGTGTCAAAATCACACACGAGCAGACCTACGGAGGGCTGCCAGCGGGATGCAGCCTCTGGACCCAGCTGGCAACTTGCAGGGGCTACACAGACAAACAGTTGAGTGTCATCAGGGGCCAGAAATCAGCAACATTTGCTGTGTTAGTTTTTGCTTCCAAAAGATAAGGTGGAAAGAAAAGGGAGGTTGAGAAGGGCTATAAATTAAAAACTAAAAAAGAAAATGAAAAGTATATACAACTGAGTTTTAATGTCAATGAATTCACCCTGTGTGATTAAAATATCTAGAAATAAAAGTTATTCTTATACAAACTCAAAATAATGGCTCTCTTTGGAAAGGGAAAAAGGATTTGTGATTGATATAGAGTGAATGGAGGGAGATGGGAGTGAAACCCTATTTCTTGTCCTAAGTGTTTTTCTATAAGTATTTATATGTTAAGCTATATATTTTTGTGTGATATTCTGTATCTGTTTTTGACTTCACAATGAAAGGTTAAAATATACTGATGGCATCATTGATTTGGCAATAAAGCAAAGAAAATCCTAGAAGCCCAAAATTGGAATAGAAAGGCGAGTTCAAAGCGGTCAGTGGGGACTGAAGCCGGCTATCAGCCTGTGGAAATGCTGGGTCTTGACATCTGTGAGCCTTTCTGTTTTGAGGGCAACATGAGGCTCTAGGTTGGGAGCCTCCCAGCATCTCCATCAGAAGCAAATTATAATCCTCTCTGAACGAGCTCAGCTTCGACTTAGGCATCAAAAAGTTCCCACAGATAACATTCCAAAGAGCGTGGGCTCATAGTATAAATGCCAAAACTCACAAGAAAACAAGGAACCCTGATGGGGAGATGGCAGAAACAACTGTCAACAAAATCAGACCTGCAAAAAATTCAGGCACTGTACTTAAAAGAAAATAATAAATAAGAAGCGTGCTTAGTATGTTTAAAGAGAACAAAGTATTGAAAGCCTGACAAGTAGATTTTAAAAGAATCTAATGAAATTTTGGAAATGAAAAATAAATAAACCCAAACTGTGTGACATAGCAGAGGGACCCCCACCTACTCCCGGGAACGAAGCACATCCTGGGGTTGGGCAATGTCTTGCAGGATTAGAAAAACAGAATCAAAATCACACAAACATCCATTTGAACAAATCTCAGAACTAATAAGGTAGTTAGATTTTGAGGGGAAAACTTTTTGGAAAAGGGAGAAACATCAGGAAGAACTGAGCCAGCTTTCTGCAGCAGATTCTTCCCTCGCTGGATTAGTTAATTTGTGGTACAGAACAACAGTGCAATGTCCTGGCCAGAAAAACGTCAGCAGAGAGAGACTACAGCAGGTGGAGAAAACGGCATCTGCTGACTGTCTAGTAACTACAGAAAGTACAGACTTGAGGGTCCAGACGCGTGAACAGGGAGGGGTAAAATCTGAACCTAGTGCGGCCATTTTTTCCTTCAAGACATAACAAATTCTGAAGCTGCTTGGGGGGACAGAAGGCTAAGACTCTAAGCAAATACTCCTTTTAAAGCAGAGGTATAAGGACCGGTCAGGGACCTGCCAATGGGAAGAGGCCCTAGTGAACCCTCCAGGCTGCCACTTAGAAAAGCTGGGACAAGGATAAACCAGACCCAGATGAAAGTAGACAATACTTTCAAACCAATTTCTAAATAATTTAAAAATACTTACAGAATTAAATTGCAAAGTTGTGATAACATAAAGAAGGGGCTTGAGGAGTTAAAGTGTTGTATGGCTTGTACTTTGTCAAATGAATTTTTTAAAACTTCCATTAAACTGCAGGAAAGTATGTTGTAATCTTTAAATTTATGACTGAAATAAAGTAAAATATATACATAATCAAACAGAGGGAAACAAAAAATAAAAATACCTGATTAGTACAAAATTGGGCAAAAAAATAAAAAGGGTATAGAACAAAGAGAGAAAAATGGTGAACACACATTTGATGATGCTCGCTAGCAATCTCATCAAATGTAAATTCGACTAAATCCAATTAAAAGACTAAGATTGACCTAGAATATGCATTCTTTTCAACTACATGTGGAAAAAGTTCTGTGAAATTGGCCAAATGCCAGGTCATAACATAAGACTCAATAAATTTCAAAGAAATAAAATCATTCAGAATATATTGCCTGGCCACAGTGAATTTAAGCTACAACTAAATGAGTAAAAATAGGTATAAAATCCTTATTATGAAATCAAGCAATATACTATATACTTTAGTCAATGAACTATATAGTTTATTTAAGAAAAATCACAGAGTAAATTAGAAATATTTTAAACTTAATGATAAAAATGTCACATACCAAAACTTATGAGATTCCTAAGGATAAAATGACATTTATATCTGAAAAATTAATTATCTAAGAGTCTCTCTCAAGGAATAGAAAAATGACAGCCAGTTAAACCTGTGGAAGGTAGAGGAAACTGAGGATAGTTGTATACAGTGAAGCAAATTTTAAAAGATAAGCACAAAGAAAATTTGGAAAATGAAAAGTTGGTAGATTGAAAAAGGAAAAACAAAGTAAAGAAAAACACATATTGATGGGACCAGTAATGCAAAGGGAGCTATCCCTAGCAAATTTTATGTTAGTAAATATGTAACATATGTTATGATAACAAATAAGGAATTTTTGTGAAGTAACTTCTTGACGGTAGACAGTTCTTATGCCTCCTACTCAACATCATCTAAATGTGTTTGTGTGGTTTCCTTTGTGTCTCATCTGTTCTCCATCCACCAAAAGAAAAACAGGCCCTAGGTAGACTCTGAAAGACCCTTGTGAAGGTGGTCTGAACTTAAACTACACCTGGGAGCCCAGCCACATCTGTCCTACAGAACTGTGAAAAACACCGAGACAAAGACGGAGAGCAAGCTGCCGAGCTTTAGAGTTGTTTGGCATCATTGCAGTCGTTCCGTCAAGTATACCCTGGAGGGCGGGGGGAGTAATAAATTACCAATATAAAAAAAATATAAAATATAAATATTCCTCCATCTTGTAAAGAAGAGGGTGATTGAAGTATAAAACAACAATACAAATTTTCTCAGGCCTTTTAACTTCATCAATAACTTCTAAATTATTTAACAAAAGAAGCACTATCAGTATTATAAAAGTTCTTCCAGAGTAGAAAAAGAGTGACTATTACATAACTCATTTCAAAAAGCCATCATTACCTGGATTATAAATCTTAAGGGCATTACAGAGCAAATTAAACTAATCTCCTTCATGAACATAGATGCAGAAATTAGTAATAAAATATTGAAAAATAGAATCCAGCGATATTAGAAAGGGATAATGTATCATGGACCAAGTGGACTTTACTCCAGGTATGCAAGATTGGTTAAATCCCCCGGGAGGAGAAAAGAAGATAATATAACCATTTTAATAGAGGCAGAAAAAGCACTTGACCAAATTCAATCCCCATTAATGATTAAAAATCACTTAGCAAATTAGGAATAGAAGGAAACTTTTGCATCATTTCCTTTGTGAAATATTGAAAGCTTCTCCTCTGAAATTGGAGGGAAACAACTATGCACACTGCCTCCATTTCTATTCAGCACTGGTCTAGTGATTCTAGCAAGTATAATAGGAAAATAAACAAAGAATTTCCAATAGTTAGGAAGAAGAAATAAAATTGTAATTATTCAGATACTGTATGATATGTTCAAAGAAACAAGAATTTACAAATAAATTATTAAAATTAATAGAGAATTTAACAGGAAATGTGCATAAAACCAACAAACCAAAAACCTGTTTTATTTTCTATACAAATACAAACAAATATAAGTGAAAATTTAAAATAAACTAAACCATTTATAATAACATAAAAATTCAAATAAATTTAATGAAAAGTTTGTAAGACCCTGCAATGAAATCTGTGTAACATTTCTGAGAGATCTAAGAAAGATCTAAATAAATGGATAATTAAACCATGTTCAAAGAAATGTAATAAAGTGTCCAAGAAAAATGTGTTGGAGCAATTAAATTGCCTATATAAAAAAAATCCCTACCCCTATCTCACACTATGTAAAAATTCATTCTAGTTGGATCATAGCTTTAAAGGTGAAAGATAAGACAATAAAACTTTTAAAAGAAAACAGAGTTTATCCTCATTACATATCATAGGCAAAGATTTCTTTAGTAAGTCATATAATCAGTGGTGATAAAAATATAATGGGTATATTAAGAGTAGGAAATTTTATTATCCAAAAGACACTGTTAAGAGTGTGAAGCAGGGCAGCACCTGTGGCTCAAAGGAGTAGGGTGCCGGCCCCATATGCCAAAGGTGGCAGGTTCAAACCCAGCCCTGGCCAAACACTGCCAAAAAAGAAAAAGAAAAGAAAAAGAATGTGAAACGGTAAGCCACAGGGTGGGAAAAGATATTTGTAGTATCCAATAAAGGATTTGCATCTAGAATATTTTAAGAACGTGTATATGTCAACATGAAAACGTAGGCCAAAGTCTTACAAATCTGTCTTCCAAAACAGCATATCCAAATAGTCAATGAAATTTGAAAATGGGCTTAACTTCGTTAGCCAAGGAAATGCCAGTTAAAATCACAACATGACTACTGAAGTCTACAGAAAAGCTGAAATACAGAAGGGGCCCAATCTAAGTCCAAGGATGTGGAGTAACTGGAACTTTATCACATTGATAATAAAAGTGTAACTTGGTAAAGAACTTTGGAGAAACATTAGCAGTATCTGTTAAAACTAGATGCGTGAATATCTGTGACCCAGAAACTCTGTTTCATTACAAGGAACCACATACACAGCACACTGACAGATACGTGCAAGGAAGTTCACAGACACACTCTCTAGAGTGTCTGTCTGTGGTTGAATGAGCAAAAACAATGGCATACTTGGCACCTGTGGAAATAAAGGTCACATGAGCAACATGATGAATGTCATAGACATATCTTGGAGCAAAAGGAGCCAGCTATAAAAATATTATCTATGTAGAGTTCTACAGTATGAAGCTTCCAGAAAGACAATGTTAGTCTATGCATTTTAGGATGTAAGATAGTTATTAACTTAAAGAGGTTAGTTTAGACGAAGGGCCATGCTCCAGCCTCTCAGATGCTATAATGCCCTAACTTCTTGATTTAGGTGATGGTTACATGGGTATGTTTGTGTCTTATAGTTTTTGCAAACTGGCACTTCTAATATCTGTATTATTATGTGAGTATAACATATTGCCATAAAAATTTTAAACAACATTGAAATAAAAGCATTTTCAGATAAACCAAACTAAAACCATTGCGAGAGACCATATCTAGAGGCATTACTAAGAGTTTTGCTATTGAAGAAGTATATTGAACCCAGGTAGAAAATCAGAAATGCAAGCATGGTTAGCAAAGAAATTAGCAAATAAGTGGTTAAATCTAAATAAACATTGATTTAATAATATATTACTGATACATTTTAATCTATTGAATTAAAACATATTGAGACTATAGCTTACTGGATAAAAATATTGGTTATAAAGAAAGTGACCAAAAAGTGCTCAAAGCTTTTTTTATTATTGATCAGAGTTATATATTAAATTTTCTGATTTTAATTATTATATATGATATAATATATTGAGTAAGGACTAAAAGAGTAGCAATTGTTTATACAATTTCTAAACTAGCAGATAGGGTAAAAAATCTTACAATAAAAAATAAAAATATCTATTTATATTTATACACATGCATACACACATACACACACAAACACTCTGCATTGGTTATCTTTTGTATAACTAATTACTCCCCAAACTAAGCTTAAAACAACCAACATTTTTTAACTTACATTTTTTATGTGCCAGGAATTTAGGAGTTATATAGTTGTGTACTTCTGACTCAGAATGTCTTATGAGATTGCAGTCCTATATTTTGGGGGTTGATAGTAACCTGAAGGCTTGATTGTGGCTAGAAGATCAGCCTCCAGGACCACTCACACAACTGCTAGCAGACAGTCATTCCTCCCAAGCTTAGTTGCTTGCCATGTGGGCCTCCCCAGGCACCTGCTGTCAGCATGGCAGATGGCTTCCCCAGAGTGGCTCAACAATGCATGAGAGAAAAAGCAACTGGATGGAGCTTGCAGGATCTTTCATAACCAACTCTAGGAAGTGACATACCATCTTGTTAGCTACAATCCATTGGTCACAGGGAAAGAATCCCAGGAAGTAGGACTCTCTTAAAAAATAGTTACCACAGTCAATTTTAAAGGATACCAATTACAAAAAGGAAAATAAAGAAACTTAAAAAATAAAAGAAAAACAATGAGAGAGAATAATACACTATTATAAAAGTAAAATTGGAACATCATTCATTACAATAAATGTAAATGTATTACATTTCCAGTTAAAAATGGAAATAGGCAGAATGAACAAAAATATGAAATCCAGCTCTTTGCTCTTTATGAGAGATGCACTTAAAACATAAAGATGTTGGCTCGGCGCCTGTGGCTCAATCGGCTAAGGCGCCAACCACGTCCACCTAAGGTGGCGGGTTCGAATCCCCAGCCCAGGCCCGCCAAACAACAATGATGGCTGCAACCAAAAAATGGCCAGGTTTTGTGGCAGGCACCTGTGGTCCCAGCTACTTGGGAGGCAGAGGCAGGAGACTCACTTGAGCCCGGGAGTTGGAGGTTGCTATGAGCTGTGATGCCAAGGCACTCTACCCAGGGGTAGCTTGAGGCTCCATCTCCAAAAAAAAAAAACAAAAACAAAAACAAAAACACAAAGATGTTAAATGTTTAAACATTTGCCAAAAAAAAAACATTGAAGAAAAACTAGTGGTGTTAATCTCAGGAGAAAAAAAAAAAACAGACATTAAGGCTAAGTATTACTAGCAATAAATATAGTCATTTAATTATAATTCATTTTCAAGTGATATAATTCAACACTTCTATGACACTGATAGCTTTGTATGAGAAAGTCTGAAGCAAGTATAAATGAACTTCAAGAGGAAAACCAATGCATCAGCCATTGTGGTGGAGTGATAGTGCCCTTCTTAATAGTTGATACATGACAATCAGAAGCAATAAAGAATTTTTAAGAAATAAAATTGTCAGTCTGATCTGAGCACATGTGAAACATTTACAAATGCTGACCACATAGAAAGCATAAACCAAACCTGGTTTACAGTTTGGTGTATGTAAGGCTGGGAAATCTTATTATTAGAAGTTAATAAAAGAAAGATAATTGGAAAAAAAACTTGTGCATTTGGAAATTTAATAATACTTCTAAATACTTTAGGCATCAATGACACAAACACAAGGGCAATGTAGTCCTATATAATCCTGTTACTATTTAATCCTGTACAATAACCAAAGTCCCTGTGAATTGATACCTTCAAAATATATGATATCAAATTATTACATCAGGGAGCAGAAAATTATTTTTTAGATGAGTCAAATATCCAATTGAATAAATTATAAAAGGAATAACAAAATAAAAAGTGAAGGAAGACTAAATATAAGAGAAGAAAGTGACAAGCTACAAGGAAAAAACATAAAGACCAAAAGTGAGTTCCTTTAAATACTTAAATACTGATGGTAACAAAAAAGGGAAGGTGCACATAAACAATTAGGAATAAAAATGAGAACATAACACACAAATAGTGTGGCAATTCAATATATTTAAAATTAATCATCCCCATGTTAATTTTAAAATTTAGCTAACATGGAAAAACCTAGAAAAAGAGAATCTACATCATGTATTCAATTAAAAAATACAATTTAGAATAATTCTATCATAATTTATATGATTAAATCAATAGTTCTAAATCTTCCCTCATATTGATACAAAGCTCAGCTAATTTTTCACAAGGGGTTTCTATCAAAGCATCAGAAAATACTAATTGTGATTTTAATTGATTTCTACCAAAGAAAAATAGACAATATCCTAACTATTTTCATGAAATCATCTTTAACACAGTGCTGAAAACAGGTGAGGGTAACATGAGAAAGGAAAATTAGATGACAATTTCACTTATAAACACAGAAGCAAAGCCCCAAACAGAGTAGTAGCAGCCCAGTAAAGCTAAATAGAAAGGTCAATAAAACCCATGACTTAACTGGCTTTCCACAGGAATTCAAGGATGGTTTATGATCTCCAAATCAACTAATTTTATTTATAACATCAATACACTAAGTGAAGGAAAACCATATGATCACCTCAATAAATGAAGAAAACAATTCCGTAAAATAAGAGGCACCCAATTGTAAAATCTCTTGGTAAACTGAGAATACAAAAAACAAACAAACAACTATTGTAGCCTTTTTGGGTAGAGCAACACCACGTCCAATGGTGTAACTTGGAAAGCATCTACTTTAAAATCAGGAACACACAGCAAATTTCCACTCTTGGTCTTTCTAGTTAGCATTGAAAGTCCAGAAAAAAAAAGAAAACACGTAGGACTGAAGGTCAAAATAAAACTGCAACTATTGACTGATAGGATTCTTGACATGGGAAAAGCTAAATAATAAACAAATATGCAAAGAGCATTAACATTTTTTTTTCAATTTTTTTTTATTGAATGGTAACTATGTACATTAATGCACTTCTGGGGTACAGTGTGGGGTTTTCACATGCAATCCGAAATACTTCCATCACTCAATAACTGTTTTCCTGCTTCTAATATGCAACTCATTTAAATTTACTATACTGCTCTTAAATATGTTTAGATTATATGTTTTAAAAGATGTCATTACTAGAGTAACCATAAATATAAAACTCACAAAATGCTTGCAAATGTTTATGGAGAGAACACCATATGTGTTGCCTGAAGTGAATTACAGGGAACCTGGATAAGCAAGAGATTCTGTCTTCCCAGTTCAGCAGTCAGAGCATTGCAAAGCTGTTCATTCTCCCTGTGTGGACCTACCAGACAATTTAATTAGGTTCAAAGTCCCAGGAGGTTTTTCTTTTCTTTTTAACTGAAGGTGCATCTAAATTATTTGGTAGAGCAAAATTCCAAGAACAGATAAGACACTTCAGAATTAACTGAATAATTTAGGAAGCCTTTTACTACCAGATCTCAAGACTTATAAACTATGGCAAAACTGTAAAGTAATAGATCAGTAAACAAAGAGTCAAGAAAGAAAGCCCCCAAAATGACCCGCACATAAATGGAAAATTGACAGATGTCAGAAATGGCATTGCCAATTAGTGAAGAAAGGATAGGTTTTTCAATCAATGATTTCAGAATGATTAATTTTTCATTTGAAGGAAACAAAATTGATTTGCTAAGCCTAAGTCTTGCCATACACATTTCGCCCTCCTTGGATGAAATATCATATATTTTTAAAAACACAGTATAGTCTATAAAGAGAGTGAATAGACAAGCAAGAAAGGGGAAGTTGATATTTGCCATATTTGACATAAATTAGCACAGAGAATATGCAAAGAATGACTATAAACCAATAAGAAAAAGGCAACCATGTTAAAAACTAGCAGAAGGCCTGATTTGATATTTTACAGAAGAGAAAAATGATTGGCCACAAACGTTAAAAAATATGTTCAATATTGTTAACAAGGAGGTACATGCAAATTAAAACCACAATACAATGGCATTTTACAGTCACCAAATAGGCAAAAATTAGGAAGTCTGAAGTGCTGGCGAGAATGGGAAAAAATAATAGTACACTCCCAGTAGGATAGATAGATTGTTCTGTGAGACAATTTGGCTTTGTGTAGCATCCAGGAATCCCAATGCCAGGTATCCTTGCATATATGCACCAACAGACACATACAAAAATGAAAGAGGTCTTTAAGGAACTGTTATGCATGAACATCAGCAAGGTAATATACTGAAATGCTGCATAAGCAATGCATACAAACGAACTCCAGCCATCTGATGAATTTCAGAACTATAATGCCACAAGGAATGAAAAAAACAAAGCAGAGAAAAACACATTGACTATAACGTCACTTTTATAAAGTTCAGAAAGATGTACATGTGGTAAATTATAAACAAAATCAAGGAAATGTAAAACAAATTATTTGGTGTGAGTTGGGGAGGGATGCAAAGGGGTCAAGCCGTGCATCAAAAACTTCAAGGCCCTGGCAGTTTCATCCTTATATTTAAGCATAATTTTACTATTTTTTATACACCTGCATATTTATCAAAGAATTTTTGTGTAAATTAAATATTCCAGAAGGTTTTGTTTAACATCAAGCTATAAAAAGTGAAATATGATTATAGAAAGATAAAGGAAAGGAAAGAAGCAGAAGGGGGTGGGGGGACAGGAAAAAAGGAGGGAAGAAGGAAATTAGAGTGAATATCATACAGTTTTCAAAAAATAACAAATTGAACCCCTTAAACAAACATTTGTTAAGAAATTCATGTGTGCCAGAAAAAAAAAAAAAAAACTTACAATTAGGCAACAAATAAGCCTTCAAAATATTTAACAGATCTAAGACTTAAGAGGTGATTTTCCATATGCTCCCTAATTGCTAAGTGGTAAACCAACATTTTAAGCCAGTTCTTTTGATTTAAGATTTTATCTTTGGTCTGTGTTCTAGAAGAATGCAAGTCCAAAGACTGGAAGTTTGGGAAAGTATTTCGTATTAATCAATATCCTCAAGTTAGGGATATTTTATCCCAAGGGTAGGTGTTTAAAAATGACTACTAGATTATGTGGGTTATAAACATTTTTTCTTACTTTGTAAATTAACATCCTACAATTCTCTCTTCTAATTCTCTATTATTTTATATAATTTCCTAAGAATTATATAAAATGTAGAAAGTATAATTTTAAAAAATTGATTAAAGACCATGACTATTATTTTAATCTCTATGTAAAAAAATTATCATAAATAAATTTAAAAAGCAAGTGGGAATTTGGAAAACCAAACTGTTTATGCCAGACAAAAATTTCATGTCGATAGCCAGATGTTATGGTGGGCACCTGTAGTCCCAGCTACTTGGGAGGCTGAGGCAAGGGAATCATTTGAGTCCAAGAGTTTGGGGTTGCTGTGAGCTATGATATCAGAGCACTCTGTCAAAAAAAACTCATATCTATATCCCCAAGACATAATTGTCTCTGGGGAACATAAGAAAAAAAAGATAAATAGGCCACTTTCCAAAAATTAAAAAAAAAAAAAAGACTAAAAGACACAAACAAGCAATACAGGGTGGCCATAAAGTTCATGTGCAATATTTAAAAAGTGTGCAAACTGCACACAAACTTTATGGCCACCCTGTATATGAAATGATAAATGCTAACAATCCAAAACCATGAATTAACCAAAGAGAAGTTTTTATAATCTATCAATTTACACATATTGGAAAGATTCACAAAGTATTTTGTTAAGGTTTACCCACACCTCTGTTTCTATGCCCTGTTTTTACTAAGATAATTTTGATTAATTTTCAAGAGTGAATTTGGCAACACGTTTCTAAAAACGTTGCCAAAGATGTGTACGCACTTTGACTAAAAAAATCTTACTTATAAAAATATTTTTTAAAAAAGACTTTTACAAAGGCACATGTGTTAGTTATAATAATTAAAATATGAAAACAATATGCATTAATAGGAGATTATTTTTATAAGTTATAGGATTACATAAATGGAATACTAGAATATTAGGCACACATTTAAATGATTATAAACCAATATTACTGACATGGAAAATACTGATTGAAAACAGATTATATAATCTGTACTGGTTTGCTCTGAATGATGGAATTTTATGGAAATTTCAAATAAATTTTTCCTATTTAACAGTGAACGCATTTCTATATGAATAAACACATATCATTAAATATATGTAAATGTTATATGTGCACTTTTTCCTTAGGTAGTTCCTTTTTATTTCTTAATTTCAGCTAATGTGAGGACACATACAATCAGGTTACACTGTTTGCATTTGTAAGGTGAAGTCCAGGTTGTAGTTGTGTCATCACCTGGGAAGTGTGCCCTCCACCTACATTGTTCCCACTGGGCAGGGACCCACCAACACCCTTCCCCTTTCTTGAATTTAATTGAGATTTTCTCTTAGGTAAACATTTTGTTCTTAATATACAAGTTTCAAATTAGTATTGAGAACATATGATGCTTGTTTTTCCATTCTTGCAATACTTAAGAGAGTGTTTGCCATATCCATCCAATTTGTATTAGAGGATAAAAATTCTCCATCTTTTTTGTGGCTAAATAGTATTTAGTGGTATAAATATATGATGGTTTACCAATCCATTCATGTGTTGAAGGGCACTTTAGTTGTATCCACATTTTTGCAACTGTAAATTGGGCTTCTATAAACATTTTGAGTGCAGATGGCCTTAAGTGATTTTTTTTTCTTTTGAGTAAGAGCACTGATGGGATGGCAGGATAAAATGGAAGGTCTAGTTTTATTTTTTGGGTACTTTTTTTCCATAAAGGCTGCACTAGTTTGCAGTCTGCAGTCCCACCAACAGTAGATGAGAGTTCCCTTCTCTCTATACCCAGGCCGGGTATAGATCTCCTAAACAGACCAATTTCAAGCACTGAGATCAAAGAAACAATAAAAAATCTCCCAACAAAAGATAATGCCCTGGTCCAGATGGCTTTACACCAGAATTTTATCAAAACCTTCAAAGAAGAGCTTATTCCTATACTGCAGAAATTATTCCAAAAAAAAAAAAATGAGGAGGAAGGAATCTTCCTCAACATGTTCTATGAAACAAACATCACCCTGATACCAAAACTAGGAAAAGACCCAACTAAAAAGGAGAACTTTAGACCAATTTCACTCATGAATATAGATTCAAAAATTCTCAACAAAATCCTAGCCAATAGATTACAGCTTATCATCAAAAAGGTCATACATCATGATCAAGTAGGTTTCATCCCAGGGATGCAAGGCTGGTTTAATATATGTAAATCCATAAACATTATTCACCATATCAACAGAAGCAAAAACAAAGCCCATATGATCCTCTCAACAGATGCAGAAAAAGCATTTGAAAAAATCCAGCATCCTGTTCTAATTAGAACACTGAAGTAAAGTATAGGTGGCACATTTCTTAAACTGATTGAAGGTATCTATGACAAACCCATAGCTAATATTTTACTGAATGGAGTTAAACTTAAAGCTTTTCCACTTAGAACTGGAACCAGACAAGGGTGTCCTCTGTCACCATTATGATTCAACATAGTGCTGGAAGTTCTGGTCAATCCAATTAGGCAAGACAAGAAAATAAAGGGCATCCAAATGGGAACAGAGGAGGTCAAATTCTCCCTCTTTGCTGATGATATGATCTTATACTTAGAGAACCCCATAGACTCAACCACAAAACTCTTGGAAGTCATCAAAAAATATAGTAATGTCTCAGGATATAAAATCAATGTCTGTAAGTCAGTTGCCTTTGTATACGCCAGTAACAGTCAAGATGAGAGGCTAATTAAGGACACAACTCCCTTCACTATAGCCCCAAAGAAAATGAAATACCTAGGAATATACCTAACAAAAAAGGTGACGAACCTCTATAAAGAAAATTATGAAATCCTAAGCAAGGAAATAACAGAAGACTTTAACAAATGGAAGAACATACCATGCTCATGGCTAAGAAGAATCAACATTGTTAAGATTTCTATACTTCTACCAATTCAATGCCATTCCTATTAAAATACCAACATTCTCTTTTCAAGACTGGGAAAAAATGATTCTGCATTTTGTATGGAACCAGAAAAAACCCTGTATAGCTAAGGCAGTTCTTGGTAATAAAAACAAAGCTAGGATATCACCATAACAGATTTTAGGCTGTACTACAAGGTCATAGTGGTCAAGACAGCATGCTACTGGCACAAAAATAGAGACATAGACATTTGGACTCGAATATAAAACCAGGAAATAAAACCAAGAACTTATAACCACCTAATCTTTGATAAACCAAAGAAGAACGTACACTGTGGGAAAGATTTCCTATTCAATAAATGGTGCTGGGAGAACTGGATATTCACACATAAAAGACTAAAACTGGACCCACACCTTTCTCCACTCATACAAATTGATTCAAGATGGATAAAGGACTTAATTTAAATTATGAAATGATAAAACCTCAAAGAAAGCATAGGAAAAACACTGGAAGATATCAGCCTGGGGAAAGACTTCACAAAGAAGACTGCCATGGCAATTGCAACAACAACAAAAATAAACAAATGGGATTTAATTAAACTGAAAAGCTTCTGTACAGCTAAGGTGACAACAACCTAAGCAAATAGATAACCTACCCAATGGGAAGGATATCTGCATATTTTGAATCAGACAAAAGCTTAATAAGTAGGATCTATAGAGAACTTAAATTAATCCACATGAAAAAAAGCCAACAATCCCATATATCAATGGGTAAGAGAGATGAACAGAACCTTCTCTAAAGGAGACAGACAAATGGCTAGCAAACATTTGAAAAAAATGCTCATTGTCCCTAATTATTAGAGAAATGCAAATTAAAACCACCCTGAGATATCATCTAACCCCAGCGAGAATGGTCTATATCACAAAATCTCAAAACTGCAGATGCTGGCACAGATGTGGAGAGAAAGGAACACTTTTACACTGCTGGTGGGACTGCAAACTAATACAACCTTTTTGGAAGGAAGTATGGAGAAACCTCAAAGAATTCAACCTAGACCTTCTGTTTAATCCTGCAATCCCATTACTGGGCATCTCCATAAGGAAAAAAAAAAACTTGTTATTATAAAGACACTTGTATTAGACTGTTTATTACAGCTCAATTTATAATCACTAAAATGTGGAAACAGCCTAAATTCCCCTCAACCCAGGAATGGATTGGCAAACTGTGGTATATGTATACCATGGAATACTATTCTGCCATTAAAAAAAGGAGATTTTTTAGCATTTGTATGAACCTGGATGGAGGTGGAACACATTATTCTTAGTGAAGCATCACAAGAATGGAGAAGCATGAATCCTATGTATTCCACTTTGATATGAGGACAATTAATGACAATTAATGACATGGTGGGGAGTGAGGGAAGGGCTGAGCAGACAGAGAGAGAAGGAGAGAGAGGGTGAGGGAAAGGAAAAGAGAAAAAAAGAAAAGAAAAGAATGACTAATTCTCACATAAATTGGATTTAATTTTGACCAAAGTACATTACTGAACAATAATTTTTTTAATTCAACTTGTTAATAAGTTGTTTAGGATATTGCATCCTCATTTATAAGTGAAATATGTTTGTAATTTCCCTTTATAATAATATATTTTTTCCAATTTTAATATCAGGTACATCCAGAGGAAGTAGAATGATTTGAAGTATTTCTTCTTTTTCTATTGTCTATAAGATTTGGCATGATCTGTTTTTTGAAATTATCTTCTATTTTTATTTATAAATATTAGTTGTCTCTTTTTGGGGACTTTGGAAAAAAAAGAAAAAAGAAGTTAACTGATGACTCCATACTGAACCTCAGAGTCAAAGCACTTTATAATAGACACTCTTATTTGACAATGTGAATGTTACTTTTTTGCATCATTATTATTATTATTATTGCTCAATATTTTGTTGCAGCAATCATCTGATTTCTTTTCTGAATGTATTTATCTTCGTTCATTCTTTACGAGTTTTTGTTTCTAGTCCTTATCTTAAACATTGTTATTGTTATTAAATTTTAAACCCCTTTAATTTTGTGAAGGCAAAAAGTGGAAACTAAATAAACACATGTACATGTATAGAGAAAATAAAAATAACAATAAAATTTACTATTTACTAAAAAGAAAAAAAAAAGTTTATTTTGAGCCAAATTTGAGAACAACCATGGCCCAGAGCCATGCCCAGGAAGCCTTGAGCTAGTGCACTTGCTGTGGTGGGGTTGCAGTTTGGTTTTATGCATTTTGGGGAGACAGGAATTACAGGTAAAGTCATAGATCAATACATGGAAAGAATATATGGGTTTGGGATAGCTCATCTCAAAGTAGGGCAGGGTGGGGCTTTCAGGTTATAGGTGGTTAAAAATTCTTTAGTTAACAGCTGAAAAGGTTAGGCTTTGTCTAAAAGACCAGGAGAGGTGTCAGGAATGTATGAGTTACCATAACGTTCTGTGAATCAGAAACTACAGTACTAAGTTCAGACTCAGGAGGAGTCCTGTATATTCAGGACTTGCAGGTGTATCTTGCAGAGCCTTAGGCTTGCAGTGAGTCACAGAGGACATCTCTAAGGAGGCAGGGGTGGTGATGAGGTGTGTCTGATCTCTTTTCTCTTAGCCAGCAACTTAGCGAGAGGGTTTCCTCTGGCTAAGAGGGGTCCAGCCACTCAGCTGCTGAGGGGGAGCCTGAAGATTTTGTTTAGTTAACACTGTAAGATCATTAATCAGTACAGGGAATGCATATGCACACATTGGTTTGGCCTGAAAAAGCAGGACATCTTGAAGCAGGAGCTTACAGGTTAGAGGTGGGTTTAAAGATTCTTTGATTTATAATTGGCTAAAGAAATGAAGCTTCATCTAAAGGCCTGGAATCTTTTAATTTACAGTATGGAAGCCAGTTACTCAGAGGCAAGTCACCAGACATGTACTGAGATTCCAACGGTCTGTTATGGAACTTGATAACCTGCAGATGTGGTTTAACATTACCTTACATGGCCTCTGGCCTGCTGATGATTTAGAATCTTCTTGGTACAACGAGTAACTGCAAAAAGGGGAGGCCATAGTGAGGTGTGTCTGACCTCCCAACTCCTCATGGCCCATATTTCAGCTTTACCATTTCTTCTGGGGTATCCCTAGCCAAGAAAGGTCCAAGCAGTTGGCTGGGAGGCTTGAGACTTTAGTTAAACACTCATATATCATCTGAGATCTTATTTGGTAGTGCTGAGGTGGGACCCCAAGAGTCTGCACAGGACCAGCAACCCAAAGTGTGACGTCCAGTGCAGAATAAAAATTCCCGGGACCTTGTTGAAAGACTAATTTTACAATGACAACAATAACACGCTAAACCAAGCATAGGTCCCATGGTGATAATTCCTGGAAATGTATTTCTAACAAACAGCCATGTGAGAGTGGTGCTAACGATCCTTGGACCATAAAAATGTTCTAAATCACCCACTCTCATTTTGGAATTTTACTTTTATGTGTTCATTGATTCTTGATTTTCCTTAATATTTTTGGGGGAAATTAACCAAGGAAATTCGGATGCTAGAATTACCTCAGAGACAAATACTTGTTTATGTTCTTGGAGGGTATTTAATAAATATTTGTTAAGTAAATGAAAAATGTGGCACATGAACACAGAGTTTGTTCTCACTCTCTCTCCTTCTTTGTTCCTTTTTGCTCCTTTGTCCCATCCCTTCTTTCTATTCCAGATTCTGTACTTTGAATCACCTATGGGATATTCTTCCCCCTGCCTCCCCTGTTAGTCACTGTCACATCGTTCTGGAAGGTGGTGCTGCTGGGAGACACTCTGTCTGCCCTTACACTACAGCTCATCCGCAGGCCCCTCCTGGTAACAGGACCTTGTGAGGGATGTGTCTAATTTCCAGAAAGCAGAGGGTTTCACTTTTATGGGTCTTTAATATTTTAAAATATGTTGTTATGGAAATATTTCTAAACTATACATATCCTTTGCCTTTCAAACAGAGAAAGAAAAACGTGATCTAGATTCTGGAGTTCAGTTAAGATTTTATGGAGCGTAATACCATACTAAGACTCTTAGAAGTATTGTCATTGGTAAGGCTATTTAATCCTACCTAAAAAGATCCGAGTTACTGATAATTTGAGTTCTTGGTCTTATTTTTGTATGTTTTAAAAGACTCTACCCAAATTGTTACCTATAACATTCTAGTATTGCCAGCTTATTTGCCTGAAACAGAATTTTCACTGTCAAATTTTGGTTTTTTAAACGTGGTTTTGAACCATCAGATAGGCAAGCTTAATAATATAATCCTGTGATAAATTAACAGTCATTTATGTAAACTGAGTATTAATATAAAGAATTCACTATGAGTAAAGAACTAAGCTTTAAGTTTTGGTATACAGGATCTGTACCAAAATGTCAGGAAAAATTATAATTTTCTTTTTTCACTTCTGTATTATTGATGAAATTTGTGTTAGTGATCCAGATAATGAGAGACTTTTATCAGGTCACCTGACAATAGTCTCCAATTCTAATATTCAGATTGGTTCCAACTGACTGTTGGGTCTCTGGGTATATATTTTGACTGGGTTAGTGTACAATTACCACCTTTTTGTATATTTTTTGAAATATGAAATAGCTCTAGTCCTCGTCCTTAAATGTTTCTAGCTTCATGTATAATAATAAATCACTCTGATACTCAACTGTACAGAGGTTGATCTTCCAACACACAGATAATCTGGTGCCATTTCCTCTACACCCTGTCTCTCCTGCTGCCCCATAACCACTCTACTTTCAAGGCTTAGAGTGAAGAGGCTGCTGTTTGGGTACTTAAGATAATATACTAATTTTGAAGCTCCTGGCTGGCTTCTGTGACAGTTTGCAAGTATTCTGAGCTTGGTGGGTGACCATGGGATACATGGAGGGAGGAAAGCCAGGCCGGGAAGCCCCTGCGCCAAGTCTCCAGATCCTGCAGAGAATGCTCTACCAGGTTCTGGGGTGGGGCACACGACCTGGAGCCAGAGTTCAAAATCTTTACCAAGTGGGCGCTCCTGAAAGGCAGATATGCCTTTTTTTCTTGTTTACCCATTAGTTTAATAAAAAGCATATATAACATACATACATAATACCGTCACACCATGCACACATACACATATACACATAAAGAGTTCCAACACACACACGGGTCACAGATGGAGAAACCAGAGGGCAAAAGGAAAGAGGAATTCTTGAAGTGAGTACCTTGGGGAAAAGAGATGAGATCTGGAGAAAAGAGAAGAGGTGCCAACAGCTGTGAAATAAAAACATAGCCCAGATTCCTGTTCCTCACCGACTTATGTTTCCATCAGGATTACTGAAGCGACTAGTGTTCATTTTGGCATTTTCAACTAGAATACTAAAAATTCCAGAGAACATAAAAACTCTCCAGATTTGATTTGGGGAGAGACAACCCATGGGACAACAAAGCACTCCTGGGAGCTGAGGCAGAGCAGAGGCGGGTCTATGAGAGAGGAAGTGAGGTATGGAAGTTATTCTCTATCAGTGACCCCAAACCTCAAAAAGAGCTCCTAGTCCAAACGTGGTGTCTCTGCTAAGGAGATTAAAAACTCCTAAAATTACCCAAGCAGACAAGCAAACTTAACACAGCAGCATCTCAGTAGCACCATTTTCTCTGCTTAATTGTTCGTGTCTTTGCAGAAACCCGGTCGCTTTCTTCTTGACCTGACACGTCTGAGCCCGTGCACCTAGGATGGGAGAAATGGCTTGGGCAGGGGCCTAAGACGGTGCACAACTTCGCTATAAATTCATCCTAAACCAATTGAAAGCAGCAGAAAAAATGGCTTGTGGAAAAACCTGGAAAACGTTTTTTTCCTGTCCGTGCGGCTGCGGAGCCGCCAGGTGGCGACGTCGCGGGCCGCGGGGAGGCTCCGGGCGCAGAGAGGGGCGCAGAGAGGGGCGCAGAGAGGGACCCAGGGCGCGGGGCGCTGGGCACGGGGCGCGGACCGAGGAGGCGGGGCAGGAACCCAGGGCGCCGGGCGGGGACAAGGGCGCGGGGCGCAGACCGAGGGCGCGGGGCGGGGAGTGGGCTCCAGGCCCGGAGCGGAGCGACAGGTGCAGGGTGATGAACAAGAGCAACTCAAAGGTAGGGGCGACTTTTCTTCCGAGTCCATTCTCAAACAGCAGGAAGCTGCAAAGCCGCTGTTTTCAGGGGGTTAGATGGGTTTAACCTCACCAGCCAGATTAACAGCCAAAGGAAGGTATTTCCAGAGCTCAGAGGTGTGCAAAGTGCTTCCTCAGCAAGAGACAGAACCTGAGGAAACAGGCTCTCAGGAGCTGCGGTCCCCACCTCCTCCGCGCCACGTCTCTTGCTGGGCATTTCCCTGGCCACCTGTCCTCGAGGCGTCGCCCCCACGGGCAGCAGGCGTGCGCACCCACATTTAAAACGCAAATGTTGTAGAATTACCCACAACCACACTGGCCAAACAAGGAAGGCCTTTATTGATTCCTATGTTGTAAATTGATCCAGATAATTTCTGTGACTTAAGAGGTTCGTTAACTCACTAATTTGAAATAATCTGAACATAAACTGAGTTAAAGTTTTCTCTTGCCCTGTGTCCGGACTCATTTAACTCATTTTCTCAGAGTGGTGTTAGGAAACCTAAGCTGCAGGCGTAACATCCTCTGACAATCCTCTGCTGCTACCACGCCACCCAACCCTGAGTATCCGTCTAGGATTGAGGTCGGAAAAGGAACTGGAGAGCTGGGGGCAGAAATGAGAATAGAGATGGGGAAATACAAAAGGACTCTAATTACGGGGGGAGAAAATACCCCAAACCCAGTCCTTGGTTTTGGCTCAAGGTAAGATGGATGCAGGTGTAGATCTTGGACAGAATGGATGGAGCATCTCTTTAAAGACTCGTAAGAGGAAAAGACAGCAGGGAGGCTGGGGAAGAAGGTACAGATTTGAAGCACCACCAACTGGCAGAGAGGCTCGCACTCCCCCTCTCTAAGTGCAGGTGGGAGTAGCATAGGCACGGATTTGGGAGGAGGTCACTGGCCTTGCACTTTAGCAGAAGTCTGGGGGGCAATTTCTATTCACAGATGACATGGTTCTCTGCATAGAAAAATCCCAAGAAATCTGCAAAAGAGCGTCTACAAATAATAAGTGAATTTAGCAAAATCAATACAAACAAATTAATTGTACATCTCTACAGTAGCAACAACATTTCAGAAACTAAAAAAAGTGCACTCTTCAATAGTTTAAAAAAATAGTTATAAAGCTAACAAAACCTCTACTGTATCTCTAGGTGAACACCATAAAGTTCTGACAAAAATTGGGGTTTAGCTTTCATATGGAAGTGTGGGTGGTTATATATTGGTTTTATAGTAGAGCTCAGTACATTGGATACTTTTTCTTCCATTCTTGAAATACCTTACTAAGAAGAATATGTTCCAGCTCCATCCATGTAAACATAAAAGAGGTAAAGTCTCCATCTTAAGGCTGAGTTTGTTGTATTTCAAATTGTATATAAAACCAGCACATTTTACCCCATAAACACATTATTGTACACAGCTATGATTTAATAAAAAATAAAAGTTCTGATAAAAGAAATCATAATAGAGACGAGACACAGAGCACTTGTGGACTGGAAGACTCAACAAGGTAAAAATGTTAATTCTCAAATTGATCTAGAAGTAGCAAAGTTTCAGCAGAAGAAAAATAAACAACCCATTTAAAAAGTGAGCAAGAACCTGAGATTATGGCTGTAATCTCAGCATTTGGGGAGGCTGAAGACAGAGGATCAGTTGAGGCCAGGAGTTCTAGACCAGCCTGGGCAACAGAGTGAAAACCCTATATCTAAAAACCATTTTGAAAAAATTAGCTAGGTGTGGTGGTGAATATACCTGCAGTCCCAGCTCCTGCAGAGGCTGAAGCAGGAGGATCACTTGAGCTCAGGAATCCAAGGTTGCCATGAGCTATGATTGTCCCAGTGCATTCCAGCCTGGTTACAGAGCAAGACTCTGTTTCTAAAAATAATTAAATAGTCAAAAAACTTAAACACTTTGCCTAAGAGGAGATGCCTATAGTTAACAATAAGTAAATGAAACAGGAAAAAGTGATCAACATCACTAGCCTGTAGGGAATGCAAATTAAAACCATGAGAGCTATCTCTACCCATCTAGCAGAACAGCTAAAACAAAACATACTGGCCGGGCATGGTGGCTCACTCCTGTAGTCCTAGCGCTATGGGAGGCCCAGGTGGGTCAGAGCTCTGAGCTCAGAGGTTTGAGACCAGCATGAGCAGAAGTGAGCCAGAGTGAGACCCCATCTGTACTAAAAAAAAAAAAAAAAAAAGCTGGGTATTATGGTGGGCTCCTGTAATCCCAGCTACTTGGGAGGCAAAGGGCAAGAGAATTGCTAAAGGAAGAAAGAAAAAAAAAATTAAAAAAACTTCAAACGACGATGAGTGAAAGCTAGGTGAAATTGAAAGCAAAATTAAAAATAAAAATAAAAACAATAAAACCTACTGATAATGCCAAGTGTGGTTGAGGACACAGAGCAACCGGGACTGTCCTGTGTTGCTGGTGGGGATGCAAAATAGTGCAGCCATTCTGGGAAATGAAGCTAAACATGTATTTACTGTGTGACCTAGAAATCCTACTGCTGGGCACTTTACCTCAGAGATATGGTAATAAGTATGCACACAAAAACCTGTGTGTAAAATGTTTACAGCAGCCCTGCTCACAGTCGCCACATCTGTGAGTAATGCATGTATCCTTCAGTGAGTAAATGGGTAAACAAACTGTGATTCAGCCATACAATGGGATGCTGCTCAGCAATAGAAAGAAACAAACTGTTGGTACACACAACTTGGATGAAAACCAGAGGCATTCTGTGAAGTGAAAGTTCATCTCAAAGTTTACCTGGTGCATAATTCCATTTGTAGGGGAGTCCCAGAGGATGTATCAGTGTTTGCCAAGAGGCACGGGTGTGGGAAGGCTACAAACCAGCAGTGCAGTAGAGAATTTTTTGCGGAGATGTAACTGTTCTTCACTCTGTGGTTAAACCAACCTATAAATATGGATATCCATAGAATAGCATATCCCCCCAAAGATTCAATTTTATTGTACCTTAATTTAAAAAATAAAATTTTAAAAATCCAATCTCTGCTGACAAGAGATCAATGACATTCACTTGATGTGTCTGAAAAGAAGCACATTTTATTCTGTGGGGGAAAAGTTCAGAGAAAATAAATCGTGCACTCCCTTAAGGGACAAGTACTTTACATGCATTCTCCTTTTAATCTGTATGGCTCTCCATTTGGCTGGATTTTATTATTCTCAGGTTAAAGATGAGAGATGAGCATTTTGAATAGCTAAGTGTTCAAGATTAGATAGCTATTGGATAGAGGAATAAAAATTTGAAGACTTTTGTCTGCTCTCAAAGATGACATGCCCGCCTGCCAGGCTATTGCTTCCTCTACATTCAATCAGACGAGCTTCTTTAATTAAAAAGTAAACTTGCTAATCACTTTGAAAATTGTATTTACAACACACAAAAATGTATTTATTAAACAAGCCCCAGTAAGACTTCTACTTGGATATATCTTTCATTAGCAATCAATTAGTGTTTCTATATAGTTCTACAAAGTTCTTCCCCGATCCTATAATTCAGACCTCTAATTCTGATTGACTCTGCCTTTGCTGATTTCACATGGAAGAGGCTTTTACCTTTCAAAGATGAAAGGATCCATTTCAGAGGTTGTTCTGTCTCAGAGCAGAAGTCTTACTCAGGTTCTAATTAAACATGGCACTGCTGTTTAAACCTTGTGATTTAAGAACAAGATGTAACCGTGGGTGCAACCCTTTGAAGTCAAACACCACTCCATATGTAGTCAGCAGAGTGGTGGTGATCCCTGTCTACATGTGGAGTCCACTGATACCGCCCTGCAGGCCACAGGAATTCCTGCTGTCACCTTGCCACGTGCATCACTGGTGCCCCTCCTCAAAAAACTGACCCTGAAGCAAGTGACCTGAACATCTTCTCCAGTGGACTTGCTCACAGAAGTAGAAGAGAAGGGATCCAGCTTCTGGCAAAGAAATCCCATCAATCCCGGAATACAGCTGTCAAAGGTTGAGCCCAGTTCTGAGTCGCTTGTAAGGTGAAAAGGTCACAGGTAAGTTCATGAGAATATTGTAGAAGGAGAAAAACATTCCAAGGACTCCTGGAGATCAACTTCCAAGTATAACTAAGTGTGTCCTTAATTTCCTTCTCTTTACAGCTCTTCTTTATGTTTAAATATGAAGGAACAAGGAGACTCTACCACATGTGACTTGTGTGAGCCCCAGATACGCATCTTAGGCTCAGCATCTCAGTCTGCACTTCCCAAGAGACTTCTCCGTTTGTGGTCTGTCCCTTCTGCACCTGCTCTGGTCCGCAGGCTTGCCCACTCTGGCCCAAGCTCTGCTCATAGCATTATAATGTGACCTTCCTTGCTTCACTTTCTCCTCACAGCCAGATGCCGGAAGTGTGTTTCTAAACTCAAATGTGTGTGTGTTACTTAAAGACTTAAAATTTCTTGGTAAAGAAGATAGAGGCCAGACTCTTTAAAAAGACATTCAAGACCCTTCAAAATCAAAACTCAATGTGCCTTTCCCATATCACCCCTACTCTCCCCCTCTGCGCACCCCCTAAGTTAATGAAGCCATCTTCTGTTCTCTGAGCACGATCCCGATCCATTCTGTCTTTGCTTATTATGCTTTTCCTTCTACCCTCATGGCCCTTTCTTCATTCCACAAGCTGGCGAAACACAACCAGGCCAGCAGGGCCTGACTCAGATGGTCTTTCTCAGGGGAGACTTACCCCCTGCCTCCCGTTTGAAGGCTGTTGGGGCTGCTCGGTTGGCCTGGCTCTTACCTGGCCTTTCTCCTGTTTGCTCGTCATGTTCCCCATATCCTCGTAGCTCTCATCTCCTGGCAGCTAAACACATCTGTTTCTCTCACGACAAGATCTTCTGGAGGGAGATAACAAGCACCCTATACTCTGCCAGTGCTTACTGAGGCACACAGCAAGTGCTCAATAAATATGAAGGGGAGAAAAGTGGGAAGAAGAAAAGGAAGAAAAGAATTAAGAGAAGAGATTTTGCTGACCAGGAGGGGAGTTTTCTCCTGTTTACCCAGAATGACCGAGCCTGCAGTTAGCAGAGGGTGTTGGAGATTCCCCACGCAGTGCCGTCTGTGTGAAGAGATGACTCCTCCTCATCCTTTGGCTTTATCAATGGCAAGGAACCAGGGAAAGGGCACCCTCTCAGGATTATAAGGAGCCAGCTTACCACCCCCTGCCTCTGATGGGAATGTGAGTGGACATAAGCCCTCATCCCACCCCGGCAGCCTCCACCATCTCCTAGTCTAGTCTGTAGGGTACTTGGTGGACAAGACACGCTCCCTGAGAAACCATCACCATTTTCTCCTACTTTTACAACCATGTAACTGTAATGATAGCAAAACCTCTCAGGGCTAATGATATGATAAGATTATAATAGCCACACTTGTGGGCTTCTGCACTTACAGGCACTGTGCTAGATGCTTTTGACAACTGTACCATGCAAACCCAGACACAATTTCTGACTGTGTGAATGAGGAGCTTGTTTGCTAGTGCTCACACATACTCAAATAAGTCTTAGTTCAAGGTTCAAGACAAGAGCATCCTAAAGAGAAGTATGCCAGCAGAAAGCAGAACAATGGCCTCTGGTTTGCTGTTGTGCGACAGGAGCTGGTAACTTCTGAGATCAGAGCCACAGTTTCCTAACCGGTAAGATCAGGGGTTCAATTTAGAGCAATACTTCTCAAACCTTCCCATGCACACAGCCACTGGATGGTGTTATTTAAGTGGTATGATCAGGTTGGGTAGGTCTAGGTGGAGATTCTGCATCGCTAATAAACTCCCTGGTGATGGCAATTCTTCTGTTCTTGAGGAAACATTTTCAGGTGCGAGAATCTAGTAAAATCTATAACATTTAGCTCTAACGTTCTAAATTAAGGAAGAGATGGGAGGCCATGTGGAGGTCTCGGGATTAGTTTCATAAATTCTCCCCAGAACAAGAGTTCAGAACAAGGGGTGCCTCTCCTTCGGTGTCCCATGAGTGAAGGGGAGAGGTTGGAGAGACCTGCCCCACAAAAGCATCAGGAAAAGCCACTGGGGAGAGAGTAGGAACGTGAATGTCCCAGAACGTGCACCAAGTCCACTGATTCCAGTGATACATTACCTGCCTTGAAAATTCGCAACCCATTTTAAAAGTCTTATTTAATTCTAAAATCCTCCTTTTCCTCCCTGCCTCCCGCCCACTCTGCCAAGCAACACAGTTTCTTTGAAACATCCCTGTGCGGCAAACAGGAGCTCAGAGTAGGGGTGGGGGCGGGGGGCTGTCAAGACGTGAGCATCTCGAACTCAGTTTTTTTCTCCCTTAAATCTTGGCCTGCTTTAACACTCGCTAGACTATAGCTCATTAAGAAAGAAAGAAGAAATTCCGAGCTCGGCCCTTGTTTCATTTCCCAAAGCAGTGACTCTCACATAAGCTCCATGACAGCTGCACAATAATACCCACTTTACAAGGAGGTGGGCACCTGAGTGAAAACGCAACCACAAACAACAATAAAACTGGATTAAAGAATATTCCCAAATCATAAGACCAGGCATGCTGACTTATTATACATCCTAGGAATTAATTAGAAACCAGTTAATCTCCAATCAAGGAAAATAATATAGCATATCTTGCTTTAATATGCTTGAGCTTTGACTGACATTTCATTTGTTCAGGAGGATTTTTTTGCTCTTTCCTGTCAAGAGACGTTGGCAAAGCTGTATGTAATCAACTTTTTCACTCCGTCTGGCAAAGACTGTTAGATGTTAGGACAGGAGATGTGCAATGCCTCTGTGGATTTGGATATGAGGCATATGGATGTACAGCAGTACAAGGGGAGTTTTAATGAGACCCCTCCACCCCTAAATGTGACCTGTTGGCACCAGCTATGTCCAACTCCCCCAGTGCTCTCTGCTGGCGCTTGCAAGGGACAGGAAGTAAGTGCCAGCAAATTGCCTTCCTGAGTCTGCAAAACTCGTTCCCTCATGTGGTGCCTCCATTTCCCTCTCTGGAAAGTGGTGATGGAGGTGACCTACCTTATTTAATCAGTGTTTATAATACTTGATTAGACCCTCAGGCCAAAGCCGCTCAGTTTAGCTAAGAATGGAAAGTCCTCTGCGTGGGGCTTCTGCCTTCCCTGCTTCTGAGTCTGTGAGCTCAGGTCCCGCTGACAATGGCAAAGTGACTTTCCCTCCCGTCCAACCTGGGAGGTGGAAAACACAGAGCTGAGGAGGGAGTTAAAAATGAGATGCAGTTCCAGTGGGCTCCCAGGAGAGCGCAACGCGGAAATGTGCCAAACAAAATAATGCATATTTTTAACTCAAAAATAGGCCACAATATTATATTCAGCCTACAAAGTGCTCTGGTGCAAATTCATCCATTAACAGTGTTCCTTGCCTGCCCATCCCTATAATGAATTTTTATTTTACTATATAGGGAATACAATAAGACATTTCATTAGCAATGGCTCTATGTCCAAAAGGAGATACAAAAATAAAAGAAATTATTCCAATTATTTAAATTATTATGGCTATTTAACTCTAATCAAGTGAATATTTCCGGAAAAGTTTCATGTACCACCTTTCCCCCTGTTCCCAATCAAAATTATCCGTGTAAATGTTGCTGTTCTGCTAAAACTTTCTTATATAGAGAAACTAAGTGCTCAGCTTTCTCCTTTAGAAATCAAGTGTTATATCTTCCAGCATCCGGACACTATGCAGTTAAAAATGTAAGTCATAGCCCCTGTCTTTTGAAATTTAAAAATCAAAATTCACTCCTTTACTTATTTTTTGTTCAAGAGACATCTGTTGAGCCTCCATTATTTGCCAGGCATCATGCTATAAGTAGAAAATAGAAAAGGGGCCCAAACCAAATAGCTCCTCTCTCATAGTGTGTAGTCCAGTGAGACAGTCAGATAATCACACAAGTAAATCACAACTAACAACTGTACTAAGTACCAGTTCTATGAAATCGTAAAATTGGGGGACCTAACTCATTACATGAAAGCAACATTTGAACTGAGAACTGGAAGGTAAAATAGCAACAACCAAGTGAAGGATTGTTGGGAAGGAAGATTGCAAAAGACAGTTCGTACTAAGGCCCTGTGGTAACAGAGAACACATTACATGAAGCAAAAAAGACCAGGATCTAGTTGCACGTGGCACTAACTGTATAAAAAGAGTGCCATACAGCATCAGGGAAGAAAATGTCTCCATTCAGGACAGGTGATCAGGGAACACTTCCTCAAGAAAATGGGACTTAGAGACAAACTTTAAAGAAAGTGAAAGTTTTAGAAAGGAAAATACTAAGTACTTAGTACTAAGTATTTCTGGCAACTGGTCTGGCAAAAACAAAGGCATCGAAATACAAAAGTATAAAATATTACCTTTTGCCATTGCTTTACTTTGAATTTATGTATTTATGTACTTATTGATTTGAATATCAATATATGTTGCCATATTTTAAAATTGAATTCATACAGTGAGAAATCTTAAATGAAAAAAAAAGTACTTGTCATATAAAAACTATTACAAAGGTAAAACTATAAAACCATAGGAAAAATACATAAGAGAAACTCCTCAGGATCTAGAGCCAAGTAGATAGTTCTTAGTCTTGATGCAAAAACAACGGTCTGCCCAGGCAATTGAAGCAACATCAAAAATACACTATTGGGACCTGATCAAACTAAAGAGCTTCTGCACAGCCAAAAACACAGTAAGTAAGGCAAGCAGACAGCCATCAGAATGGGAGAAGATTTTCGCAGGCTATGCCTCTGGCAAAGGTTTAATAAACAGAATCCATAGAGAACTTAAACGTATTAGCAAGAAAAAAACAAGTGATCCCATCTCAGGGTGGGCAAGGGACTTGAAGAGAAATCTCTCTGAAGAAGATCGGCGCACAACCTACAGATATATGAAAAAATGCTCACCATCCTTAATCATCAGAGAAATGCAAATCAAAACTACTTTGAGATATCATCTAACCCCAGTGAGATTAGCCCATATCACAAAATCCCAAAACCAAAGATGCTGGCGTGGATG
>CAUYQV010052237.1:0-10293 GCA_963574575.1 Galagoides demidoff
TGGTGTCATGCCCTGCACCCTCTGTGCTCAAGCTACTTAGTTTGGGTAGTTTCCTGAACCTCTGTGGGCCTCCAGCCCCAGTCAGTGCCTTCATAGGCATTTTTCCCCCAGGTTTTGTTTGTTTTTTGTTTATTTTTGAGACAGAGTCTCAAGCTGTCACTCTGGGTAGAGTGCTATGGCATCACAGCTCACAGCAACCTCAAACTCTTGGGCTTAAGTGATTCTCTTGCCTTAGTCTCCCAAGTAGCTGGGACTACAGGCACCTGCCACAACACTCAGCTATTTGTTGTTGTTGTTGTTGTTGTTGTTGTTGTTGTTGTCACTGTTGTTTTAGCAGGTCTGGGCAGGGTTCAGACCCGCCAGCCTGAGTGTATGTGGCCAGCGCCCTACGCACTGAGCTACGGGGCCTCCTCCCGCCAAGTTGTCATGAAACCAACTCCTAATACAGACCATGATTCAGCTCAAGTGTTGGTTGCTGTGGAAAGTCCTCTGTTGACTCAGTTTGAGTTACACCCTGAGGTCTGTCTGGCCAGGCTTCCACTACACTGACCCAAAACCCCGGGGGCCGTACTCTGAACTGCATGGCTGTATCTGTGCCCAGGCCACCTCCTGTGGGCTACGTGTGGTCAGTGACTGAGTGTGGAGAGACTAAAGCAGAACAATCCTGGGAACATGGATTCTTCTGGTTCTAACTTTGCCAGCCTCTCTGGATTTTCCATAAACTACCTGGCAGGCTCAGAAAGGATCACCCACAATAAGGCTTGTTGACTACTCTCAAACCTCTTCACTTCCTTCCCATGTTTTCTCACAGACATTTCCCTTAAGAAAATTTTCTGTGTGCTTAATCCTACTTCTGCTTCTCAGAGGACCCAGAGTAATACACACACATCCCTATGTATGTCTCTGACTAAGCACCCAATTATACTAGATTGTGTTTGTAAATTTATTAGTTGATGTTCTACACTACATTAGGATCTTTTTGTCACTGGGGATTGGGTCTTCTTTATCTCTATCCTCAGAGCAATATTTAGAAAGCCTTCAATACATGTCTGTCAAAAGAAAGACTAATTCACTCACTTCACTGAGCTTTCAATCCTACAGGCAAACATGACTCAATCCATTTAAAAAATTGACTTGCTGCAAGGACTCTGGTTTCTATAGGATACAGAAAACTATTAAGATAGTTCTCTATCTCTCAGCTTATCGTTCTAGATCTGGAGATAGAAAAATAGAAATACATTGTGCTCATATAAAGTTGTGTGTGTGTGTGAAAAGTAGTATTAAGAGGTTTAGAGAAAAGAAAAGTCATTAGGGGTTGAGAAAATAGTATAAGTTTCATCAGCAATAATACTATGTATTTCACATGACAATTACAGATTGCTTACCCAGATAAAAAAAAAGGATGCCTAATAGGCAATCAAAAATGATGAAAATAACTTTTTTAAAATGGGACTGGGCATGGCGTCTTTGGGCATACGTAGACTCTTTCACCTGCCATAAAGTGTTAATTTAGGGTCAGATGATAGAGCACTTTAAATGTCAGGTGGAAGAACTATTTTATAAAATATTTCTCCTCCTTTTCTGGACACTAGTTGCTCTGTGCTGGGCTTCTAAAGTTGCTGTTCCAGGAACTTTAAGAGTGCTTCGGCCCCAGGGTCTTCTCGCTTGCTTAGGCTTTAGTTTCATTCATTTTCTCCCTTCCTTACGGTTTTTTCGGTGCCTCCTTTCCCACCATAGTACTTCAGGATTCAAAACCGTTCCAACATTTAGCCCTACCATTTATGTCCTGTTCTGTGTATAGAACTTTTAGAATACTGTTTTTTACCTCCCTGCTAAAATGTAAGCTCAATGAGTAAATAGGATTTGGGGCCTTAGCCTCACTCCTTTATTTTCATTGTTTGAACTAGTATGTAGCATATAGTAGGCATTGAGAAAATAATTTCTGGATGAATTAAAATTAGAGAATTGCTAATGCTTCCAAAATGAGGATAGAAATACATATTATGTGTGGTATTTTAAAGCAATGGTTAAGAAAAAATTACATGCATCTAGAATTAGCAGACTGAGTCACTTAGGATGGAAGTGATGATGAGAGGCAGGGAGGAAAAGGTAGGGGTCATTGCAAGCTGACAAGGGCCAGGACAGTAATAAGGGTCATGTTCGTAAAAACACTGGTTCTCAAAGTCTGACCCCTAAACCAGCAGCAACATCATCACCTGGGGTTTTGCTGGGGGTGCATATTCTCCGAGCATAACCTCATACCTGCTGCATCAAAAGCTCTAGGGAGGGGCTCTCGAGGGACGCTAAATTGACAACAGATGTACAGGAAATTACTACTGTAGACAGTGGGTGCAGGACCTGGCTTAATTGGAAATTACATAAAAATTGGGGAGCATTGGCATACGAAAAATGATAATTCCATTAAAAGGAATAGAAAATGCAGAAAAATAGTTCTAAACAGAAAATGGAAAATACTTTAAAATCACGTTGCTACCTGTTACCTATGTATCTACTAATCTGTCACCTATTTATTGGTTTGTATACGTACCACTTCATACATAATTGTTTGCTAAAAAGTTTTAGTGTTGTACAAACTTTTTGAACTATATTTATTGTGTTTAATCTGTTTATTGACAGTCAAAGTGAAAAAGGATGCAGATTAGATTATTTCAATTCTTTATTATTATTATTATTATTATTTCAATTCTTTAGGGCTCTCTTACCATACATTTGCAGCGATTCCCCAGATTTGATGATGTTTAAAAATATCTGCAGCTCGTTAAGAGCTCATAGAACAGCTCCATGAACTTCATAAAATATTTACTATCAAGTTATCTGATACCTGAATTTTTTGCGTTATAAACATGAAAATGATAGCCACAAAAAATACCTAATGTAAGAGGTACGTAGGGTAATATCAAAGTGACATTTCCTGTACAATACTAAGAAGCCAGGGACTAAAATGTACTCTGTATAAACATTGAAGGAGAAAGAAAAATATAAGTAGAAAAATCAGTTGCATTTTCTATTATGAACTGAAACTAAGGAAAGAAAACAAGAATACCATCGATACTTCCCCCAAGTTTAAGGATATCATTGTAAAAAAAAAATATTTCTAGAAATTAATGGAATTTCACAAGCTCCAGATTGTTTGGCATTACCTACAGGAAAATCAGAGGGAAAAAATAGCCTTCTGTATTCTTTGAATTTAATTGTTATTTCCTCTACAATTCTTTGGAACCTTAATCAATACTTCAAACCTCCGTAAAACCTTCTCATCTTGACATCAAATAGATGTACATAATAACAGTTATTTTAGAGAACACTCTTTTCCCCTAAATGCTCATGCTGCTAAATTACTGTGGAAATAATTTAATTCAAATAGTAGCTGCACTTAGAAAAGGCAGAGTGCTCAGCTGGCTCTTGGTCAAAAACCGACTGCAGGGGCTGCTTCCTTCAGGTTCCCTTGTGATCTCAGCCTTCCACATATTTTAATGGACACTGGAAGTGAAATAAATATAGGTTTAATTGATCAGTGCCTGCTTGGAATTTCCAAATGAAAGGAACAAAAGCATCCTACTCTTCATTGATTCATTAGATATTAAAAAAAAATAAGACTAAGAGAAGAACTCTTTGGGAGGGGAGATATTAACTTTTCTATCATATGATAAGTTTTTATACTGAATTAAAAGGGAACTCTTCAGTTCAATTTCATTGATTTTATTTAGCATGTGATTTTTGTAGTACTAGAAAATTGCACTCATATTCAGATTCCTGCAATCTTATTTGTTTTCTACAGGATCAAATATTCTAAGCAGAAAAGTTTTGCTTTTTATATTAAGCTTTTTCAAAAAAAAAATTACTCCTTTTTTTTTTCTTTTTTCAGTATTTAACAAAACACCCAAACAATTTTCTATAAGCTGTCAGGCTTTTATGTACCGGGTGGTAGGAAAACATCAGATGATCATGTATCTGCACAAATGTTTAGGCGATGTTCTCAGGAAGAGCAAGTCACCGTATCCAAGGACAATTTCCAGCCATTCTACTTTCTTATATCATTTTGAGTCTCAGGTAAAGACCTTAATTATATCTATATTGTTTCAGTAATGAGAAAGGAAAGCCGAGAGCAGAAGAAACATAATACTTTTGCTCAGAGATATTATCAGCTTTGATTGCAAATAGACAATCAGATTTTCTTAAGTTATCAAATGAAATGAAGTCATGGTCATCAAAACTCTTCACAACAGTATAAAAAAACAGAATTCTGACACATAACTGTAAGTTTCCCAATGGATCAAATGCACTAGACATAAAAGTAAATGTGCTATTTCATGATGATGGATTATAATTCGATGAAACATGAATAATTGCAATATTTTTAAATTTAAAAAGACGGCCCAATTGTTCTCCAATCTCTACTATGTAATAATGTCTGTAACTCTTATTGTTTTATTTGTTCCAGGATATATGCTAAAATCTTGACATAGAAAAGCTTATTTGATATGTAAAATCACTTAGGAATGTAGATTCTATGTACTACTATTATTGTCATTGTACAGATCAATTTTGCCTAAAATCACACATGCAATTACATGGAGAGGCATTGAATTCAAAACAAAGGAAGTCAGTTTGGAGAATCAAACTGGAAGATGTCACTGATCATCCTTATAAAGATGTACTGAGTTTTGTAGAATTTTTAGGATGGTATATGAAATAATGGTTAAATAAAATTATTACATTTCAAAAGAGCAATTCAATAGTAATTATATTACTCACATGTTATACAATTGAAATTATAACAAGAATAAATTGATATCCTTTCTTTCAAAAAATAAAAACATTTATATAATTAAAAACTCCTTGCCCATATTTCCCTCCACTACTTTTTACATTAATCATGGTGGACATGTTCAAAGTGAACAGTTAGTTTATCTGGTCAAAGCTTTTGTTAGCCTAAATTCTGGAACTCTCTAGGTAATTCAGGAATGTATCCACATTGGACTGTAGTCTGGTGGGTCATTCCTGGACTTATGATTTTTGTATATATCACCAGTGTTCCTAGACAATGTGAGGTTGTTTTGAAGAGATGTGTTTTCTTTTTCATTCAGTTCATACCAAATACAGAGCTATTTTTAACTTATCTGGCATGAGGTGGGGGCAGGTAAAGATTTAACGTTTTAGAGAGTCCAGAGTTACTCTCGCTCACTCAGACGTTATTATTTGCAAGTGTGCGTGTGCTAGTAAATCATTATGATAAGCAAGTATCCTAACTATTCTGATGTCATAGGTTATAAGATTTGCTAATGGTATACGTTCTTCTAATTTGTAACTTGACATTTGCTGTCTACAGAAAAAAACTAATAATTGTTACAATTAAATTCAATAATTTTTTAATCAAAAGAAACTCTAAAGTACAAGTGTCAAGGAGGTATAAATGATTCTAACAAATAAAAAAAATCACCTTTACATAAAGGATATTTATCAATCAAAATGTAATGAAATTGGAAACCAGGCCCAAAATATTGAAGAATTTAATCTATGTGACTGGTAATTAAAACAGCAGATAGTTCTCTTGCTACTGAAAAATATAATAAGTACTAAGGACTGAATTATAATGAAAGAAGGATTTAAACTCAGCAGAATGTAATCTAAGAGATAATCAGAGGGAAATATAGAATTCTGAATATATTAAAAATAAGAAAGATTGAGAACAAGCTACCTTTCCATGTAACTGACAAAATATAATAAAAGGGAGCATGTATGAAAATACGGATGGCGAGTATAAACTAGCAGTCAGAAATGAATTGCATATAACTTAAGTTTATTGATGAATTTTAAAAACATACATGTGATTATCTTGACTAAACCAGAAAAAGTCAATATCCATATGTAAAAGAAAAAAAAAACACTTAGAAACAAAACAACTCATTTCTAAGTAATCTGTGGGTCTAAGAGGAGGTCTCGAAGGAAATTTAAAATGAACTGAATGAAAAAGAGAATACGTCACTTCAAAATTTGCATGACAAATCTAGAAAGAGAAATTTATAAAACTTGAAAAACAAATTTATAAAACTATATTCATGTCTTAGAACAGAAGAAAAGTCTCAAATTAATAATCTTAACTCCCAACTCAAGAAGTAATAGAAAGAACTGCCAAATAAACTCAATTAAATAGATGTAAGAAAATAATAAGGATAGAAACAAACATCACTAAAATCAAAAACAAGCAATATAAGAATCAATGAAACAACCACTTCTTTGAAAATATTGATCAAATCAATCAACTTCTACCAACAGTGTTAAAGATAAAAAGAAAGAGGACACAAATTACTAATATACTAACTAATAAAATGGAGAATATGCCTATGGACCATGAGGGTATCACAAAAATCATAAGGAATTATGAAACATCTCTGATTTAAGGATCTCAAATTTAATAATGCAGATGAAATGGAAGGAAGTACCACAATTTACCCAGCCCGAAATAATTTGAAAAAATGATAACAATTAAGGACATTATAATTTAATCCCCTCACCCCCATGAAATATGCAGACCAGGTGGATTCAGTGGGGAATTCCACCAAAATTTTGAAGTAAAATTAACACTAATCCTACATAAACTCTTAGAGAAACTATGATAGGAGAAACCTTTCCCAATTTATTTGATGAAGCTTGTATTACTATGAAATCAGTATCTGTCAGACATAAAATTACTTAAGAAAATATTAGCAAGTAGAATTCATAATATATAAAAGGTATTATATGCCATAAGTAAGTAGGGTTTATTCCAATGATGTAAGCAAAGCTGACTTAATATTTAGGAATTAATCAATGTCACCTACCATATTAACAGGCTAAAGACATGTAATTAAATCTATTGGTACACAAAAAGCACTTGAAAAATGTAATACCCATTCATGACAAAAACATTCAGAAAACCAGAAATAGAGAACTTCCACAGTTTATTAAAAAGCATCTATAAAATACCTAAAGTAACAAATTTAGTGCTGAAACACTGAATCCTTTTTTTTTTTTTTTTTTTTTTTGTAGTTTTTGGCCAGGGCTGGGTTTGAACCCACCACATCTGGTATATGGGGCCAGTACCCTACTCTTTGAGCCACAGGCACCACCCTGAATACTTTGTTTTTAGATTGGGAACAAAGCAAGGATGTTTACTCCCACCACTCTTATCCAACATAACTCTGAAAATTCTAGCCAGTAAAATTAGTCAAGAAAAGGAAACAAAAACTTTTAAGACCAGAAAGAAGAAATAAAACCCTCCCTTTTTGCAGAAGATGTAATTATTTAAATATAGAATTCCAAGGAATCTATACAAATTCTTTTAGAATTAATAAATCAATTAAGCAAAGACACTGGAAAAAAAGTAAACCTACATAAATTAATTGTATTTTTATGTACTAGCCATGAACTTACAGTCACCAAAATTTAAAATGTATACTATTAATTACCACTAAAAAATAAAAATAAGGAAAGAAACAGTTATAAATCTAACAAAAGACATATGGTATTTCTATGCTGAAAATGCATCTAATGAAACCAATCAATCAATATTTCAATCAATGGAGAGGCATATTCCATTCATGGAAGACAACATAAAGATGTTAACACTCCCCAAATTGATATACAAGTTTATTATTCTTCCTCTCAAAATTCCAGGAAGGTGGGTGGTAGGTATAAAAAATATTATTGTAACTTTTATGTGGAAAGTCAAAGAAACAAAAAGAATTTAAATAATTTTGAAGACATAGAAAGTGCAAGAAAACAGTCCATCTGATTTCAAACCAATAGGATTACATAGCGATAGGAATCGATATTATGTGAAAATTAGCATAAAAATAGACACAGAGTCTGATAGACCAGAAAAGATGCACAAAACATACCCACACAAATACACCCAAATAACTTTAGACAAAGGTGATAAATTGGTCTAATACAGGAAGGGTAACTTCTGCAACAGATATTGCTGGACTGATTGAACACCACAGGTAGAAAGTGAGCTGTTGCTACTTAGGCATCATACTTTATCCAAAAAATTGCCTCAAAATGAATCTCATGCTAAATTATAAAATGTAAAGCTATAAACTGTTCAGAAAAAAAAAACTATAGCAGAAATTCTTCAGGATTTAGGGCCAAGGAAAAGGTTCTTGGCTCTCAGAGTAGATGCCAGAGAACAACCCATTAAATGAAAAACTGATAAACTGAACTTCAGCAAAATTAAATTTTTTTTGTTCTTTGAAAGACTCTGCTAGGAGTATGAAAAAACAAGCTATAAAATACAAGAAAATATTTGCCAACCATATACCCATATCAGTATCTAGAATATATAAAACTAAAATTTCTTGAAACTCAACAGTCAAAATCAGAAATCCAGTCAGGAAATGGAGAAAAGACATGAAAAAACATTTCACAAGAGAAATTGTTCAGATTTCATATGCAGAAAAGAGAATATACTGATAAACACATAAAACATGTTCCACCTTATTAGTCAGAGATTTTCATTGAATGACAGCAGTAAGATATCATTACACTAAAAAAAATGACAACACAAATGCTGGCCACGATGTGTAGAAACCAGATCCCACCACAGTCATTGCTGGCGGGGATATAAAATAATAGAGGTACTTTGGAAAATATTTTGGCCACTTCATAAAAAGCTAAACAGGGAACTGCCTTGAGGTCTTCCAATTGCACTCCTGGCCGTTTATCTCAGAGAACTGAAAGCTTATGTTCACATTAAAACTTGTACCAGGCTCGGCACCTGTGGCTCAAGTGGCTAAGGCACCAGCCACATACACCTAAGGTAGTGGGTTCAAATCCAGCCCGAACCCACCAAACAACAATGATGGCTGCAACCAAAAAATAGCTGGGCGTTCTGGCAGGTGCCTGTGGTCCCAGCTACTTGGGAGGCTGAGGCAGGAGACTTGCTTAAGCCCAGGAATTGGAGGTTGCTGTGAGCTGTGATGCAATAGCACTCTACCCAGGGGGACAGCTTGAGGCTCTGTCTCAAAAACAAAAACAAACAAACAAAAAAAACCCCACCTGTACACAGATGTGTGTAGTAGTTTAATTGATCATAGCCACAAACAGAGCAACCCAGATGTCCTTCCAGAAAGGAATAATCAAACACCTACACCATGCAACAATCTAGTTGACCTCTAGACAGCTATGCTGAGTGATAGAAACCAGTTACAAATTTTTGACTGTACATAACATTGTTGAATTTAATGTTTTATTCTCTCAGGTGTGTCTACTGTTGTTTATTTGTTAGTTTCATATTAGGATTAAGAATGTTGGATACTTGCCTTTCCATTCTTTTAATACGTTACTAAAAATGTGCTTCAACTCCATCCGGATTAATACAAAATGTGTAAAGTCTTCATCTTTTTATGGCTCAATAGTATTCTACGGTATATAGTACCACAGAAGTAATTTCTGTAGAAGTGGAAAGCTGCTCTCAACCCCTACCCATTGGCCAATCCAAACCAATGATGTAATGCTCTTGTTATTACTGGAGAGAGGTAGTAACATCAGCTTTTCATGAAACTTAGAGAAGGCAGCTGCCTTTTTAAACATTTGCTGGTATTGCAAGAGTCTCTGATGATATAAAACCATAATGATTTAATGAAAACAAAAGCAAGAAGGGTGGCGTCTTGGCTCAAAAGAGTAGGGTGCTGGCCCCATATGTCAGAGGTGGTGGGTTCAAACCCAGCTGCAGCCAAAAAAAGAAACTGAAAAAAAAAAAAGAAAGAAAGAAAAGAAAAGAAAAAAAAGAAAAGCAAGAAGTCGTCACACAGTATGTCTTTTCTTTATCTTTACATAATCCCCACCCCAGGTCTGTTAACAATTTTATCAGACCCACAGTACGTTTCTCTGTTTATAAAGACTGATATATGTTATCAGAGGTGATATAGACATGTGGTTTAGAATATTTACAAAGACAGATACTCAGCTTTGTTGGGTTCATGTACATTTTTATTTTCTCTCCTGAAATTATCAGTTATTTTCCACTTGCCTATCTTACTAAATACTAAAGTAGGGGCATTTTCTTTTAAAATAAAGGCTTTCATGGCTCGGCACCTGTGGCTCAATCGGCTAAGGCGCCAGCCACGTACACCTAAGGTGGCGGGTTCGAATCCCCAGCCCGGGCCCGCCAAACAACAGTGATGGCTGCAACCAAAAAATGGCCGGGCATTGTGGCGGGCACCTGTGGTCCCAGCTACTTGGGAGGCGGAGGCAGGAGACTCGCTTGAGCCCAGGAGTTGGAGGTTGCTA
>CAUYQV010052242.1:0-29100 GCA_963574575.1 Galagoides demidoff
AGTTTTGAAATGTACCATTGCATCATGCGTATTAGGAGAGAGATCCCCTCAAATGCCCTCCTGCCTCCTATATCTCCCCTCCCCTCCTCTTTCTCTCCTCTTCCCTTCTACTTTCTGGGCTATTCTCAGTTTATCTTTAAGTACAAATGCAGTATTTCTGCATACCAAGAGGGAAAAAAAGTCAAATTCTAATGAATAAAGTAAAAAAAAAAAATCCATAGAAAAAGGGTATTAGAGTGTAGAATTATCATGAAAAAAACACACAGAGAAATATGAATCCTGTGTGAGAAAAATAAAGCTAGAAGAAAATTGGAAGATGTTCTGGGAGATGTCCCTGGGGAATATGACTAGACATTTAGTAATTTTAACATTGATTTAAAATGTCTAGCTTATTAGCAGCAAATAGTTTAATTTGGGGATTCTGTTTTGACTGTTCTTCACTGTGGCAAATACATAGTAGTACCCCCTCTTCTGTGTGGGGGATATGTTCTAAGATTCCCACTGAAGACCTGAAACCACAGATAGTACCAAATTGTATATATATTATATAGGTATATCCATCTGATAAGTGAGATGGCTGCTAAATGACCAAGCAGTGGCATAGAAAGTCTAGAGACAGTGGACAAAGGGATTGATTCACGTCCAGAGTGGGGCGGAGCAGGAAGGCAGGAGATTTCACCATGCTATTCAGAACTGCATGCAACTTAAATCTTGCAAATTGTTTATTTCAGGAATTTTTTATTTAGTATTTTTGGACCACAAAATTGGCCAAAGGTAACTGAAACTGCAGAAAGGGAAACCCTGTATAAAGGGTGAGTGCTGTATGGGAGCCTTTCCTGGTCTCACAATTCTGGCTCATGGATTCTTTTCCTCATTGGCATATTGGTCGTCTGAACTGATCATTATCTTAATGAACCACAGACTTCCTTGGAATATTCCCTCAGTGTAGTCTGGATTTTCACCTGAACTATATGTACGGTTTTCCCCTTACCTTGTCCTTAGTATGAATATTTCCCATTCAATAGTGATGTCAGTTTGGAGTCACTGCAATTTTCGCCAAATTAAATGAATCATGAGTGGGATCAAGGTGATAAATAATCTTAATGTACCCTGCCTTCATTAAAATGGTTTGCATACAGTTCCAGGCACCACTTTATAAGGATGCCATTGAAAAATGCCCCTGATCTTTCCCTTTGTAGCACTCTACATTTTAAATGATCTTGCTTGAAGTATTTGCCTTTTTAGTAGACTTTAAGTTCCATAACTGCAAGGGCTATCTATAGTTCTCCATTTATCAGAATATCTTCAGTGCCTGGCATGCCATAGGTACTTAATTAATATTTAATAATTGAAGAAAGGTGGAAACTGAAATAACACAAATTTGGGAAACCATGCACATGTTAACTGGTTTACTCAGGGACGCTGATGGAGAGAGGAGTCTGTTAGGGAGGGATGTGAAAGTTATCTTCAAACATTTGGAAGGACATTGAATGGAACAGGGATTTTTTACTTCATGTTTTTTCCAGGGGAAAATATGAAGATCTGTTACTGAGATAGGCTGCTGATAAATGTTTTGGTTTAAGAGGAAATGTATAAAAATAAATTAGAATGTTCACCCATGAGCAAAGAGGGGTACCTTGTAAAGTATCAAGCTTTCTGCAGGTGGTAGTATTCAAATAGAGGAGCTCTTCTTGCCGAGAAGAGTGATAAGGCAGAATTCTCGGTCTGCCGAGGGTGTGTATGCTGACTTGAAGTCTCTCAGCGCTGATGTGTAACTTTAGTATAACTAAGCACAAGATGCTCTCCACTCGCAGTTTGCAACTGTTATTTTTTTTCTTTTGAAGACACGTCCTAATTTTATTTAAAAGTCCATTTTCTCATTTTTCTAACTGCGAGTTTGTTTTCCTAGGCAGATAATGATTGGCGAAAAATATTGAGTAAAGCATGATTTCAGCACACTTTACCATTGATTGAAATTTACACAAAGAGTCTTTAGTGCATTAAATTATGTAGATATAATCAGAACCAATTTGAGTTTGCCATATATTGTAAACTGCTTTTCCTTACCTTGGCCATTTCTACATAGCATCTGTTGGTACTCAATTTTTATTCAGGGAGGACTTATTCCAGTCTTTTTCAGTGGATAAAATAGGCACCTGGCCAGATTACTTAAGCTGCTGCACTGTAATTGTCTCACTATTGATTACTTACGGATTTTCTGTCTCTTTTGTTTGGATTGTATTTATAATTAGGCCCTCAAGGGGGACGGTTAGTGTACAGTTCAGTTTTATCTGATCTTCAAGTGCTGTGGTTTTACATGAAACAATAATATAACAGCATTACAATAGAGGACTCAGGCCATATCATCCTCTTCCTGGGTATCTGCGTGTCTGACTCTGTCAGAATTAATCTCCCCCTGTTCCTCAGATGTTTAGTTGACACTGCTGCTTCTGAAAGAGTCCAAGTCTTAAATCTCAGCCCTTCAACTTCATTGCCTATTCTTAGTGCTAGCTCTACAAAAACTTACTGGCCAAACCTGAGGAATAAGAATTACCTAAAGGGAGCATGCCTAAAAATCATGTCAAATGGATAAATGTTTACAAAAAGGGAATAAGGCATTTTAGGAATACAGGCATGTCAAAACATATCTGCCCATGGAAGCCAGATTGGAGGCAATCGACCAAACCCTATGACAATTGTGAATAAGGGTTGTTGGTAATTGAGCACCAGACCCTGAATCAGCTGTCACTGTGAAGGACAGGAAGAAAGCATGTCCTACTGGACATATTGATCAGGAAAAGCAGCTGAGACAGATGGTTTTCTAAGAGTTTGTCTTTATAGAACAAGATTCATCTGTCAGATGGAAGGTCTTTCTGATGTTCTTAAAACGTTGCCTGTCCATTTGACATATAGGACTGGAAAACCTTAATTAAATTCAAGAAACATTTAATGAATGCCTTGTTAGGTATGAAATAACACCTCAATTTATAAAGTTTATAATCAAAATTCACTGAGCCTCCGGAGCAGGTATTGAGAGAAGAAAAGGTCATGTCCAGCTTATTGGTCCAAGGTGTCCCTGCTGGGATATAGGGACAGAGTCTATTTTAGAATAAGTCAATACAAATAGAATTGAAATTCTTTAGAATACTTTATCTGTCCTGTGAGATTTTCAGACTGTCTGTAACAATAGACATTCAAACATCATAACTGATAAGAGTGAAAGATTAGATTTTATATCCTATGACAGTAGGAAAAGGTAAAGGGTTGGCTGGAGAAAAAGGAAGCCTAGTGAATTTGGGCTATGGGATTCTAAATTGATGACCTCTGTCCTCAGCACTGCTTGGTTGTGTGAGGCATCTTGATCTGAGCTAGCTGAGGCTCAAAGAATTTAGACAAGGACCTCAGCTGCCATTTGGAGTGGAGATTTAATCTGGTCTTGGAAACTTCGATCGACTCTGCCCTCAGAGATCTGGACATTCCTAGAAGTCTGGGTCAGTTGAGCACCATGCAGTGTGCACTCTAATTAACGCCTACCAGCTCTGTCAGGGCTGCTGAAATTTCTGCAGGGCCTCTACTAAAGGGTGATCCTAGGCCACGTCATTTTATTCTGAACAATGATCACTACCTCCCTGCAGACATTTATGACATCTAACAATGAATTTCTGTTGAGTACATACTACATGCTAGGCTGTTTTTAAGTCTTGTGACTGCAGCAGTGAACAACGTCCTTGCTCTTATGCAGTATATACATTTGGGTGGAAGGAACCAAAGAATGAAAAAATATATTATGTCAGGTGATGATGAGTGCAATGAAGGTAAACAAATCACAGAACAGAGTGACATGGTGGGGAGAATGTTACTTTAGATATGGTAAAGAAATTTGATATTAGAGCCGAAATCTGGAGGGAAAAATGGAGGATGAAATACATATATCTAATAAGAAAGCCTTCTGACCATATGCAAAGGTGAACTGTGCTTAGCCAAGCAGACCATGGAGGTAAAGTGGAGTGAGCAGGGAGAATGAGGTAAGAAGTGAGTCCAGAAAGGTGGGTGGAGGAGGGACCATGTGAGACTTACAGGTCATAGTAAGAACTTGGTGTTTCCTTTGGGTAAGTGGGGAAGTCACTGAAAGATTTTGAGCACAGGAAGTAAGATGATACTACTTTATATGCAATAGGCTGTTGTGAGAATAGACTGATGTGGTACAGGATGAAGCAGGGAGACCAGTTAGAAGGCTCTTGGGAGTGAAAGGATGGAGTAAGTGCTTCTGAAAATCCTCTCCCCCATAAAGCAATGACAAAACTGGGAAAAATGATCAGAGTAAACTTTTTCAGAAGTCTGGAAATTATACAAAAGCTTAAAGCATTCAGGGAACACTTTCTCAAGAAAAACAGCGAAACTTCAACAATGAGTTTTGCAGTGTTTGATTTACCTGACTCCCATTTCCTGCCCTCCAGCTCCACAACTGTCTAGAACAGTGGTTCTCAACCTTCCTAATGTGGCAACCTTTTAATTCGGTTCCGGTGGGTCGCAACCCACAGGTTGAAAACCACTGGTCTAGAAAAATAAGAGCTCAAATTCTCAGCACAACCTGGCAGCCACGAGAGGAGGAAGAATGGAGCTACCACCCTTCACATCCTGCTTCCAAAGGACTGTCAGTATTTGACTGCCCTGTCTCCTTGCTGAACGTCATTTACACAACTAGCCATGTTTGACATTACTCAGACCTACCAAGGGAGAAAAGTTTTGGTCATATGAGTGTTTGTCAAAAATCTACAGGGAAGCTTTTTAACTTTAAAACTGCTTAGAGGAATGGATACCAATTTTAACAATCAGTAGAATAATCAGAAAGCTTGGGCCAGGTGCAGCAACTCACACCATAATCCTAGCACTCTGGGAAGCCAAGGTGGGCGTGATGGATCCCTTGAGCTCAGGAGTTCAAGACCAGCATGAGAAGGAACAAGACTTCTCATCTACTAAAAATAGAAAAAAGTTAGCCAGAGTTGTGGCAAGCACTTGTAGTCCCAAATACTTGGGAGGGTGAGGCAGGATGATCACTTGAAACCAAAAGTTTGAGGTTGCAGTGAGTTAGGCTGATGCCACAGAACTATAGCCCAAGTGTCAGAGCAAGACTTTGTCTCCATAAAAAAGAAAAAAAAAAGAATAATCAAAAAGATTAAAAGGAAAAGCTTGGGAATGAGATGTCCAGAGGGACTGTAAAAACTTTTGACATATTTCTGAGAACCTAGGAGAGTATGCGTGGATGTAAGTCTGAGGACGTGCTGAGAGGGTCCTGAGCCCACATGTCTGGTTGATCTTCAGGCTCTGCGCAAACAAGCAGTGAAGTCAGATGCAGAGCTGCAGGTGCCTTGAGGATTGCTGAAGGTATGTACCAACACACACAGAAAGTCTCTCAGCAAAGACAGGGAGGTTGACCGCTAATGAATGCCTGACTACTATGTTCACTGATTAGAGACTTCAGTAGCCACTCATGACAAAGAATATGTACTTTACAGAATTAGTCTATAATAGTCAGCAAACAAACACCAACATCTACTATAAGAAACAACTACAGACCCCGGGGAAGATTGTAAGTGGATTTCCAGAGTTGCAACATTCCATTAGTTAAAATATCCAGGTTTTCTTTTTTGGAAAACATTTTTAAGACATTCAAAACCACAAAAATGGTGGTCCATACTTGGGGGCAAAAGCAACTAATATTAATTCCAGAAGCCGGACTTACCACATTAAGACGTTAAATCACCTATTTTAAATATGTTCTAAAAACTAAAGGAGATCATAAGAATGACACTCACCAAATAGAAAATATGAACAGATAGAAATTAGTATAAAAGTAAACATTCTGAAGTAAAAAATTATAATAATCTAAAAGAAAAATTTTCAAGATCAGAGTTGAGCCTATAAAATCATCAGCCAAGTTGACAATGAATCAACTGAAATGATATAGTCTGAGAAATGAAAGAAAAAAGAATAAGGGATGGTAAACAGAGCCTGAGATGTCTGTGGAACACAGTCAAACAAGCCTTGCTGCTCCTACTCATCTCATGATGGAAACCTCAAGAAAAGAATAGAGAAACCAAAAAACCCAAAAGAATAGTTGAACAAATAAAGGCAGAAAACTTTCTAAATTTCCTTAAAAACTTTAATCTACACATCCAAAAAGTTTAATGAACTCTATGTAGAATGAACTCAAAGAAAACCATATACCAAGCATCCTCAAACTACGGCCTGCGGGCCACATGTGGCTCATCTAGGACATTTATCCAGCCGGCTGGGTGTTTTTCTTGCTGCTGCTTGTCCTGCTTAGCAGCCAACTTGTCCTGGGGCCCACAGTCTGGCCCCTCCAGTGGTCTGAGGGAGAGTGAACTGGCCCCCTGTTTAAAAAGTTTGAGGACCCCTGCCGTATACTGACACATTATCATCAAACTAGCAAAAGCCAAAGACTAAGAGAATCTTGAAAGCATCAAGAGAGAAGTGTCACCTCACATAACATGGAACATAGCAGATGGCTTCTTGTTAGAGGATGGAGGACAGAGCCTGTGGACACGAGTCAAAGCGGCATGGGACTGTTGGTGGTGGGAACATGCAGAAGTCCTCTTTTATTGCTGCCGTTTATCTTAAAAAGGTAGTTATAAGACTGCCAACTCAGAGTTAAGAGGGAGAACAGGGGAGGAAGAAGGGAGACAAACACAATTAGTAATTTTATTGCAAGGTCAAGAGTACTGGGGTCAAATATATATTACAATCCAGAATGCACTCATTATTCATTGCCATTAACAATGCATGGCATGTGGTGTCTTCCTCCTGGAACTAATTATTTCTTAACTGACACTGAACCTTTTACATTAATTTAAATGTTTAAATATTAAAATGTCAATACTTTGGGCATAGTCCCTGTTGTCCACCCTACTTACTGTATAAAGATTAAGCTGCCATTGCACTATATTTTTATGTTCTTTGAACATCCCCACATCCCCCTCCTTGGGCTACAATTCTTTGCCTTTATATGGCCAGAAGTCACAAATTGTGAACCATTTGCCAAGTTGAGCCAGTGGACATATTTTTTTTAACCTATACAACATTAAAAAGGAAAAGAAGAAGAAGTAAGGAAGAAAACAAATAAAATCAATGCCAATATTTAAAAACTAAGAAATTTTTAGATTAAAATATGCGCTTCTGGCTCCTCGCTTCTGAAAACAGATCTAACAGATTGAACCAGGTTGAGAGCAGTTATCTGGAGTGAAGAGGCAACTGGCCTTTCTGCAAGATTGTGGACTGCATGTGGGGGATGTGCAAACCTTGGCATAGTCTGTGCTCCCCTCCTAGAATGAGTGGACTTCTCTCCTGTGACTTAATGGCCAGGGCACCCTAGTCATGCCCATGGTCCAGAACCACTTCTTCCCAGTCTCTGGGTTTACCTAGTTCCTACTCCTGTTGTAGGTACATGTCTCGCTTTTGATCTTCACGAACCTTTATCTGGTGTACTTTTCTTTCCCTCCTTTTAGATTCAGGGCTCCTTGGAAGAAGGAGTGACCTTTTAATTCATGTTTGCAATCCCATTCAGAGCTAATGAATGTTTCTGTGTGATCAGGAATAAACAACGTGTGTGATGAATAGCAAGTTTAGTCCATTAGAACCCAGCTTAAGAGACTCTAGTAAATTTTGAGTCTATTTAGACACAGTACAAAGCTTATTAGTGATTAATATTGATGTTACCTCAAAAAAATGTTGAAAATCAATGTAATTCATCCTGGAATACACAGCTACTTAGCAGACAGACAAAATTCTTACTGTGTTCTACAACGTAATATTAGAACACCGCGCTTCTGAAGTCATGTCATGGAAACAAACTAATGTATTCTAAGATGTACCCAGGGTCTGTTGAACACACACACACAAATATATATATTCGTACAAACACACAGACACACACACATATGTGTATATATATACAAACACATATATATTATAATATGCCCACAAAAGAAACAAGACATTAGTGGAAAAATATGAAATCCAAATAAAGTTTGAAGTTTAGTAAGGCATAGCATACCAAAATTGCTTTCTTTAGTTTGACATGCAAATGTACCATGATAATGTAAGATGTTGGGCAGAGCCTGTGGCTCAAAAGGGTAAGGCACTGGCCCCATATGCTAGAGGTGGCGGGTTCAAACCCAGCCCCGGCCAAAAAAAAAAAAGACAGACAGAAAGAAAAAAAAAAAAACCATAATAATGTAAGATGTTAACCGTGGAGGAAACTGGGTGAGCAGTACACAGGAACTCTCTGTACTACCTTTGCAACCTTTCTATAAATCTATAAACTTAACCCGCAATGAAGTTTATTTAAAAATAAAGGAATGAAAGCTGATGAAATCTTTGGAAAATATTCTGGAATTAAAACTCTGAAACTCTCCTGACATTGTGAAGTCCACAGAATTGCTTTTGATAAAAGAAAAATTTTATCAAGTAATTATTAATGTGTAATCTCTGTAGGTATAAATATACATGTGCATGAATATATGTTTACATAGAAGCAAGTTAGCAAACGAGTTACTAATATTGTTATTTGATGGATAAAGTAAAATTTTAAAAAATGGCTTACTCTGTGGGCCCTCTTTTTTCCAGCAACATTTTAATGTCTTTCAGTAATGTAATGCTCAAAAAGTTCATGCACTAGAAAATGCTAGTTAGAATGTTCTATTAGAATATATTGACACATATATTCTAATGATATTCTACATCTCCTAATGTGAGAAAAGTCTCCCGTGATGAATCAGCAAGATCCTCAGGTTTAACTTTTTTTGGAAAAGCAAAATAGTTTATTGTTAACTGAACTTTCCAGTTATTTAGTTCTGACTCTGAAAAGTGTCAAAGGTGGACTCTTCCCTGATAACAATGACATTTCACACTCCTAAATATGTAATTTAGGTTATTTACAGCTCGAAATTCTCTGTCATTAAGTAGGTTGATAGTAAAACTTAGAATTGCAGAAATGCCTCTGTCATTCATAGGAGATGGTATCAGTATTTGAGTATACCAAGTTACCACATAGAAGGAATTTGTTTTCTTATGATTTTTCTTAAATGGTGTTCTACTTTTTAAATTTCTATTCTGGAAAGGATTTGAAATGTTTGGAAACATTTTAAAGACAGATACACTATAGTATTTTCAACTCTAAAAGGAAAAATATCATTACACAGCTTCTTATTTTAGAATATTCAAGCTCAAACATTTTAGTGTTTAAGTAGTTTGCCTAAGTCAATGACATGCAGAATTCTAAGTCTACATCCTCTTTCTTAAACTGCTATTATCATATGCATTGCAAGCAATATACCATCATCAGATTTATACTATAATTGTAAGTTGCAAATGTATAATTACTAAAACTTAACCTCCCCAAATTGATGTAATTCAGTCTAATTATCCTGACTACATAAATGCATACTAATCAGCAAGAAAACACTTATATAAAACAAGAATGTTAACACAACAACTGCAGAATAAACAAAGTTTTGAAGAAGGAAAAAATTCAGGGACTAATTATATCTCCAAGAATAAATAATAAATGCATACTATTTGGAAGTATTTTTCCTCCCCCAACTAGTCCTCAGATGTGGCCAGAATTGTTTCAGCATGTTTTTTGAACTCTATTCACACTGATAGTTTTTTTTTTCCCTGTATTAATTTTTTCATCCAGTAAGCCATTCAACCTCTCATTCATTCAGTAAAACATTTATTCTTGGACTGTTATGAACTGGATAGTGTGGAGGTGTTAGAAATGAAAGAGGTATAGTCCCTTTCCTGAGTTTAATTACTTATTTAAATGAAAAAAAAATCCAAAGATTTTTGATACTCTCATTTTAGCAAATTATTCAGATTATGCATTTACCTTCTTTTTTTTTTTTTTTTAATTGTTGGGGATTCATTGAGGTTACAAGAAACCAGGTTGTACTGATTGCATTTCTTAGGTAAAGTCCCTCTTATAATTGTGTCCTGCCCCTGAAAGGTGTGTCACGTACCCAGACCCCCACCCTCTTCCCTCTTTCCCTCTCTCTGCTCTCCCCTTCCCCCACCCTCCACCATGTACTGTGTCATTAATCGTCCTCATATCAAAATTGAGTATATAGGATTCTTGCTTCTCAATTCTTGTGATGCTTTACTAAGAATAATGAGTTCTACTTCGATCCAGGTTAATACAAAAGATGTAAAGTCTCTATTTTTTTTAATGGCTGAAAAGTATTTCATAGAATACATATACCACAGCTTGTTAATCCATTCCTGAGTTGGTGGGCACTGAGGCTGTTTCCACATTTTGGTGATTGTAAATTGAGCTGTGATGATTACTGGGCATTTGCCTTCTTAAATCCTGCAAATGGTTTTCCATTTGAAATGCCGTTTACATTCAAATGGCTTCAGTACAAATCCATTGCCCACCTGTACCCTGAAATGCCCTCCATGGCCTGGCTCTGACCTCTCCTCTCCCTCTGTCCCTGCTGTCACCTGTACCAGGCAGCAACTACAAGTGCTACGTTTTTTCTTCCTGAAAGTCTCCTCGCTCATTCCTGACTCAGGGCTTTTGCACTCGCTCTTGCTACTTCTGCTTGGAAAGCTGGTTTTACCTTCCTCCCCTCCAGGTTCAACCCAAGTTGGAAATTCTGGTTAGTGCTTTCTTCAAATTATTTCCATACTGTTCTTAGAAACTGCATTACAACAAAAAGATTACTTACTTCCTCAGAAAATAAAAATTGGAGGAATCATAAGGACTTTCTACTAAAGCAATCACAGTGCTGATCAGGATCCTTAAAAAACACAGGTACAACCACTCTAAAGTCATAAAACCAATTTAAATTACCCTGAAATCTTAGAAGTTGGATGTTGTTTTTGGTAAAACAAAAACAGGGTAAAAATGCTGGATGCAAAAATATATTTGTCTGAAAAAAATAAATTTATCTGAAGTTGGCATACAAGGTATAATAAAGCATCACACATATCATTAACTGTAATTTTTACTGTTTAGAACTTAAAAGATTTGAGGGTAATATAATTCAGTAGATCTAAATCTCTCCTAACATCTCCCAGACTAGGTTGAGTGTTTATGTATTTTCCTCTCTGTGAATTTTTACATCAAAAAGAGTCACAATGCTGCTCCATAAGTGTTACCTCCTTTCCTCTGAAAACAGCTTTAATTTTAGTTGAGTTTAACCAGCATAATTTCTTTCTATCTTTTTTTACATGGTTTTAGCCATAGATACTTAGTATTTGAGCAGTCAACTAGCTAGATGCCCTCAAGAAAGATCATTTTATTACTTGTTTATTTACAATGAGATAGTTTATGTAAATATATTTGAATCACCAATTATGTTAATTAAATAGAAATATAAACAGAAATGAAGATCACGAAAGTAGGAGGGCAAACATACTAACCGAGACAGGTGCAATAGATTGTTCCAAAATTTTAGGAGAAAAGTGGTTTCTCCTCAGTAGGTCTCAGTTTTCCCATGTAAATACTAAGAGGTTGATCTCAATCAGGGGAAGAGGTTGATCTCAATCAGGGGAAGGGAGTTTGTCTTCTGCGTGTCAAGTGTCAAGCTGGTTCTATGGGAAAGGCGGCTGCATTGTGTTAAAAAGCCTCTGGAGGCCTTAGATGGGCTCACCGGGGAAAGGATGAAGGGATTGTTCCTGGAGGTTCATTCACCAAGCCCATGGAAATAGGAAATGGCCGCAGATGCACGAGTATTGACAATGCCCGGACGCGATTACATTAGCCAGGGGTTCTTTTTAAGTTTCATTGCTGATTTTGCATAATTTCTCACTGTTCAGTGAAAACTATTTGCCAAAAATGAAAAAAAATCCAAATCCACTATTTATTGATTTCTGTTGGATGGGACTTAATTTAAATAAGTGTGTTGTGAATGTGTGGCCGCCACCCCCCTTTTCAGATGTTCTTCTACATCGAGTTCTGCACAGTCATATTTAAGTTGCTGGATGAGCGTTCTGAGAGACAAATTTGCCACCAGAATGAATTTGTCAACCCAAACTTGTTTCTTCTCTTTTTGCCAACTTTTCAAATTGGATCAACTAATCCTATTTTTTCTTTAAATGTCACATCAATATGAGTGTACGAGCAATCAGGTTACATTGTTTGCATTTATTAAATAGAGTCCAAGTTATAGTTGTGTCCCTCACCCAGGAGATGGGCCATATACCCTTATGTGGAGCCCATCAGGTGGAAGCACACCAGTCTTCCTCCCTCTTCCCCTGCTCCGTCTCCCCTCCCCCCTCTCCCCAACTTGAGGTTAATTGTGTTTTTCTCTTGTATGGGAATGGATTTGTTCATCTACTGGTTTCTTATTAGTATTGAGTACACTGGTTACTTCCTTTTCCATTCTTGTGATGCTTTACTAAATACAATGTTTTTCCTTCTCCATCCAGGTAAATATAAGAGATATAAAGTCTCCATCTTTTTATGGCTAAATAGCATTCATGGTATACATATACCACAGTTTATTAATACATTCATGTGTGGATTAACTAATTCTGAGCAAGGCCACCCTAACCCCAGGAGGCAGTAGGGATGTGTTAGATTCTGCATTTTTCCTGATAATGAATTCATTCTTATTTAATGTAGGGTTCTATGGCTTGTCCTCAAGCTCTGAATGCTTAGGACTCTACCCTCTTTCACTGGCCCATCTCCTCTGTGTTATCCTGAACCACAAAATCTGGGTTGTTTTCTGAAATACGCTGCTGATTCTTCCCAAGACTTCACATCTCTGAGCTGGGAACCTCATCAGAAGCTTAGGACAAAGGCTTAAGCATGTTAAGCAACTTGTCCAAAGTAACACAGCAGGTGAGCAATGCAGAGGAATGTGACCCAAGTGGCCTGAATATGAACCTGTGCTCTCAACTCCACTCCCCTGCTCTCTGGGCTACTGCCTTTGTGCTCCTGCTGGACTGGTTGCAGGTGGTGGGGGGAGACAGGATCAGCCTTGACAGGTTCTGGGGGTGCCCAGCAGCACCTGTGCATTAGGACCCTCCTCTTTACTAGTTTTATGACTCCATCTTAAATTGTTTACAAAGAACTTTGCTTGGAACTGGAAGTACAAAACAAACAAGATGGGCAGTTATTCAAGGAAAGAAGCCTTTATTGCATAGTTCTTCAGAGAATTGCATACTTAGAGTTGGGATAAGCTCTACCAAGGAAGATTGCAGTGCACAGTGAAAGTCTACAGCAGGATGCCCTGACCTGTCAGAGAATTGCTGATTTGCTCATCAACTCAATTGGATGGCTCAATGCTATTGTCTGATTCTCACATCACTTTGCTTCCAGATTCAACCACAGCAAAGTTTGTCCTGCAGAATTCCAGCTGTAAGTTGTGCAGATCCTGGTGTGCTTTGCAGTTCTCCCAGTTCGTGGCAGCCACTGATGAGGTTTTACTGAATATATTTATTAACATGTTTCAAGCTGCAATTACCTGATCAGACCTCTGCTCTGCTGAAACACTGAGCAATATTGTTTTATTGATTGAGTGCCTCTGACAGTAGCAATATGCACGCGTGCATTATCCTCACACCACTATCGCTTACAGTCTGGAGGTAATATGGGAAGTAATTTACTGTCATCTATAGATGGCAATTCAAGTGCTGTGTTACTCAGAGCTGCCAATTTGAAAATTCTGGCTTGCATACAAATTAGTTACATAAAGCTTTTTCAGAACTAACTTGATAAGACAAGAGATCAAGAAAATCCAAGCTTCTGAAAGGCACCACTGATCTGATAGCTATACACAAATAAGGTAGATGGGAATAATTTCTTAGAAATTAAAGACAGATATATCTTCTATTACCCTTAGTTTTTTTAGTGGCATCAGTGGTAAGGACTGAATGAGAGCTTGTGAACACAGTGACTAAGTTTAGGGTCTAAATTCTGCATTTTTCTGCTACCTGAATTGCAGAGTTCAGCACATGAGCTAAAGGTAGAACAGAGGTATAAATAAAATACTGACCCAAGCTCAACCCCCACCAGTGATAACCTTAAGATTTTTATGTACAAAATTACTCAATATTTTATATTATCAAGGGATCAATATTGAAAAGAAGAAAGCAGAAAATCTACTTTCACACACGCAAAAAAATCACTTTATATTCATAACTTTTATGGCCTAAATGCAGTTAAAAGAAAAAAAACTTAAGTTCTATAAATATGTGTGGATCTTGTTGATTCATTTGAACTGCTGGGGAGCATTAATAGCGTTCTGCCGAATGAATAAATCACATTTATGTAAACATTGCATAACACTTAGACGATTAGGTTTTCTTTAAAAAAAAAAAAAAAAAAAACAACTAGAACACACAGCAGTTTAGTAGAAAACTTCCTATACATCTTCTTGTGCTCATCTAGTTTCTCTGGGACAGACACTCACAAAAAGTAGAAGAAAAACAAGTTGCAAAAAGATGTGCAGTAGGATTCCAATCCTATAAATCTTTAAAACTCACAAAGGTTGTTCCTGGATGGACTCATTCATATTAGAGAAGTTCAAAAACAAGCACGGGGAAGATCCTCACCACCTTCAGGACAATGGAGACTCCGGGGAGGGGGTGTAAAGGCTGAGAGTGGCACTTCAGCAGTATTTGTAATAGTTTCTTTCTTAAATAAAAAAAGGATCTGCAGCAAATTGCAATATGTTAACATCTGTTTGATTGTGACGATAATTATGCAGATGTGGTATTTTCTCTATACTTTTAAAAATGCTCGACATGTTTCATAAGTCCTTTCAAAATTAAGTATCATGGAAAGTTGTGAGTGCTATTTAAAACAGAAAAATCTTATGTGTATCATAAAAATGTTAGTTATTGGTAAAATGTCTTATAATTTAAAATAGCTGTCTATTTTAATTGCACACGAAGTTTATGGACATCCTGTACATACATACGCTCAGCTGCCTTCGTAGGAAGAGGTACATATGAGTTGTAAAATCAGCTTTAAAAAATTATCAAATGCTTGCATAGCAGAAGGGTTCACATAACCATGAATCTAGACAGATACGGCACTTTCTAGTCAACTCTTTAGAGTGAGGGGAAGGGAAGCATCTAGGGGGAAGGGAAGCATCTAGAAATCTCGAGGATTCAGGGAGCTCCAACACATCCAACTTGACAAGGACAGCGAGCCTCTGTCCTGAGATGAGCTGGACTAAGTTACTGATGGGAGGTAACCCTTGGATGGGAAGGAAGGTATGGGGTACCTTAATTCTACATGAAAGTGGGGCTGAGTCAGATCTAGGCTACACAGTAAATCAGAAGTAAAGATTCCACAAGAAAGGAAGGCAAAGCTGGGAGGGGAGAGAGTGTGGGCAGCCAGCCCAGTGACAGCCAGCACTGCGGGGTTTGAAGGATGGGCAACAGTCAAGCCTTGCCCAGTCTGTTTCTCTGATCCAAAAATAGGAGTACTCACCTTGGTGATATTCTCATGAGAATTAAGTGAAATAACCCAGGAGAGAGTTGGCATCTCAGTCAAAGTTAGTTTTCCCTCCAGCCATTAGGGTAAATATAATTGGGGATTAGACAGGGAGGTGACAGAGAGAAGGAGCCACAGACTTGAGCTGATGTTATCTTAGCACTGTCTCAGGAGGGACCCCCCCCCCCACAAGACCCTTAATGTTTCTATTCCTCAGACCTGGGAGTGGAGTGGAGGTGACCCTGGGAGTGGACTGGAGGTGACGGGTTAAGGCCTGCAGTGGCTGAAAAGAACCAGGGTGAGTGGGGAGGGTCCCTATCGGAGGATGAGTGCACTTCTGAAATTCATCAGGGCGCAGCAGCCACTTGGCTCAGTTCCTGGTAAGTAGAAGCTTAGTGGTCTGACCACAGCGCTAAGCACAAACATCCCCCTCACGTTCTGGCCACTGGTTCGCAGGGCAGGGAATGTGCTCTAACAGGGGACATCCGTCTCCCCTGGTGAGCTGGACCCCGCAGACTCAAGTCACTGCATCTGCCCCTGCTCTCTGCTCTGGGAAGCTGTGTTGCTTTGTGAGACATTCATCCCAATATAAATTCCCAGTGGATGATTTTGAAGTCAAATAAGAATATTTAATACGGCCATCCTTTATCTGCTGCTACTCTCGCTTACTGCTGCTTTTTAATTTTCCTTTTATTCAAATTAAATACCTTGCAGTCATTCAGAAACCCTGCCTTCTGTTGCTACATCTTCTTGCCGTCAGAGCAGTTAATTAGCGCTTGGCAGGTCTTAGATTCTGAAGAGCTTGAAAGGATGATTTATAATTGTGCACTGAAGTACAGCAAGTTGCTTCAAATAAACATGGTTAAAAGTCTATTGTTTGGCATTTGTCAATTTCTACACCACCTAGATTTTCATTTATTTGGCAGCAATAGAAAATCTTATTTGTTTCCCATTCCTGAAGGTAGAGCAATCGTCATTTCTTATCCCTGAACAAAGGAAGACTGTAAAAATCTGAAGAAAACATAAAAAGGAAATGGGACCTTATTGAAGCAAAAAGCCCTATAAAATCTGAAAAGGGCTTCTGTGTGGAAGACCTATACCATAAAATTGATTCTTATTGCCACTGTTACCTTTAAAAGGGTCAAAAATGGGAGACTCGGAAAGAATGTTTCTTATTCATCTCTGCCAGCAAAATGAAGCCCATTCTTCTCAGATTGCCATTCAGAATCCCAGGAGGTTCTGAACTCCACACGTTTCTCTGATCATTTCTCCTGGTCCTTGTCTGCATACACATTATGTGGCAATTTTGAACATCTGAGTCCTTCTTTAACAGCCCAGGTCAATTTTTAGTTTCTTCCTGAGACCTTTTCCCTATGGTGCTAATGGTCTTTCTCTACAAATTTACCAAATGAAAATGCAGGATGTTCAGTTAAATTTGAATTTCTTATAAATAAGAAATAATTTTTAATGTTAAGTATAGCTCATGCAATATTTAAGATATACTTTTACTAAAAATGTTATTCTCTATCTATCAGAAATTTAAGTTTCCCTGTGGGACCTGGTTTGTGCCCAGCGACCCTACTTCCTTCTCTAAATCCTTGGGAATTTTTTTTTTCCTTATCATTTGCTTGTTACCTGGCATTTCCAACCAAGTTTTGTTGTGGTCTTCAGCCAGATTTTATGGTCCTTTGAAACAGAAGGGTATTCCACTTCCAGTTAAGATACAGAAAGGTCTGAACAATTTTCATTCATGTAATTAAAAACCAGAAATCCCCAGGCAGACATACAAATAGAAAAAAATATAGTTTTTATTACAGACATTGAACAATGGTGGCCATGCAGAAATTTTTCTTTTTAATTTTAATTTTTTTTGAGACATTCTATTGCTCTTGGTAGAGTGCTATGGTGTCACACAGCTCACAGCAACCTCCAGCTCTTGGGCTTAGGCAATTCTCTTGCCTCGGTCTCCCAAGTAGCTGGGACCAAAGGTGCCCTCCACAACGCCCGGCTGTTTTTTTGTTGCAGTTTGGCCGGGGCCAGGTTCAGACCCACCACCCTTGCTATATGGGGCCAGCACCCTACCCACTGAGTTATAGGTGCCGCTTCAACACACAGAAATCTTAAACAACTACACACTGAAGGAAAAGTTGGTGGAGGTGAGTCAAGTTCCTAAGTCAAGTTGTTGGAGGTGAGCCAGGGTTACAGGGGTGCCACTCCCTGGAGAAGGGAAGCCTTTGTTCTCACAAATAGAAACTATGAAACACGAGACCACTTTATGTGCTGCCATCTTATGTACAGCACTGGAATCTAAAGGAGCCTAGTAATTCCCTCTGCCTGAATTTTACTAAATAAGCAGAGACTGAGAGTTGGCCTGTAAAGTATAAAAGACCTCAGGATCTTATAGCCCCTTCCCTCAAAAAAGACCCAATGCCCACAGGGGAATAATAATAATATGACATTATAAAAAATGGTGGTGGCATAATGAGAACAGAGCAAAATCTTTTAGGAGCTCACACATAAAAATCAAATAATGTAGGCCGGGTATGGTGGCTCACACCTGTAATCCCAGCACTGTGGGAGGCTGAGGTGGATGGAACACCTGAGCTCACGAGTTCAAAACCATCCTGAGTTAGAGCAAGATGCCATCTCTAAAAGATGGTGGAGCATTGTAGGGGATGCCTGTAGTCCCACTGACTTGGGAGGCTGAGGCAAGAGAATCACTTGAGCCCAAGAATTTGAAGTTGCTATGAACTGTGATGCCACAGCACTCTACTGAGGGTGACAAAGTGAGACTTTGTCTTAAAGAAAAAAAAAACCCCCAAAACAAATAATGTTATCAATCTAAAATTCCATATACAGCAAAACATCTTTCTAAAAGTAGGTTAAATGGAAACATTCCAAAGATGAAAGCAATAATTGCCACAAGATTCATACTACTAAAGGGAGGTTTTTAGGCAAAAGGGGCAAGTTCTGTAGAAATTCAGATCTACACTAAGGAAAAAAGAATCTTGATAATGGCAAATAAAAGGGTAAACATAAAAGGTTATATCTCTTCTAAATTATTTAAAAGTCAATTAAAATTTCTTACAGCATATTTGAAAATATATAAAATATTAATTTGAGATTGATTATAATAAGTTAAGGATGCATATTTTAATTCCTAGAGCAATGACCATAAGAATAATAAAAGCAGTCATAGCTGAAAAGCCGGCAGAGAAATAATGAAGCACTCTCATGTATGTCCTTCCCCACCCAAAAATACGAGAGGGAAAGGAGAAACAAAGGGGCACAGTACAGAACGGATCAAAAAGAGAATAAAAATTATGTGACCTTCTATAAATATCTCTCTCTGTCACAAACTAATTTCCAGAAACAAATGAGGAAACCACAACACTTGCAGCTTGGGGAGACTATCCGTGCCCCGTTTTTTGTGTGGCTTTCAGTAAGTTTGCTGTCAGATGGAACTGGCTAAAGGGCCAGGTCTCTAGCTTCATTTCTGCACCTGACTTTTTTTTTTTTAACAGCTCTGTTGAAATACAATTTACATGACATGCATGTAAAGGATACAATTCAGTGATTTTTTCAGTGTAGTTACAGAGTTTTGCAACCATCACCATAACCTGATTGTAGAATATTTCAACTTCCTCAAAGAATCCTTATACCTATTAGCCTTGTTGTCCTAACACTGTTAAGGATCGGGGGATTCACCTTCACCTTACTGAGCCCGGATCCTTGCTGGTAGACTTGAGGTATCTGTGTTAGCAAGAGGCTCCTGCATGCGATTTTGGAGAACACTGGTTTGACAGCCACAACAGTAATCCTGCTGTCTTCTTAGCAAATCCATTTCACTTTGCTTCTTTATTAAACCTTGAAAATTCACAAAGATCTCATTGCTCCTTGGTAAGGATAATCCTTTTGGAATCTGTGGTAGGCCCAGGATTCCAACTCCAGAGGCACATGCTTGTGAGGATTTCCCTGGTGGGGTGCAACCTAGGAGCCCTACATAAACTCACATTGATTTGAAATTTAAAAAAGAAATTCTTGCTAAAGAATTTCACTAATCAACACAAAGCATGGTAGAGAGCAGTGGTGAAGAACAACAGCTCCTTGGTGTGATGGGAGGGTTAGGGTTTTCTATCTCTGGGAACGTCAGCAAGTTGCTCAAACTGGGGGATGCTGAGTTCTCCTCCCTGTAATAACACATTCTTCATGAGCTTGCAGGGAGAATACCATGAAACAACATAAATTATCTGGGGACATACCCAGTGCACAGTAAGTCCTCCTGGTGTTCATTATTATTCCCCTTATGGTTTATAGCTAGGAATTTCAAGTTAGAGTTGTACTAGCACCAATTTAGAGCATTTTGTTGCTCAAGTCCAAGATTACATAGGAAGGCTTTAGTTTTAGAATCATGGAACTTGTTTCAAGGAAGTGTAAGTCACTGGGAAAGAGACATATGAAAAGGGAGAGGGAAGTGGTACAATGGTAAATGGTTCATCTTATTCAGGCAGAATAGGGAAAAGTTGAGTCTGCACATTTTTGAAACTATTACTATAGAAGCAGAGACAAGACCCTGCCTTGTTTGCTGCTAAAGAATTGTTAAAAGCGTGCACACACTGGGCAGTTTGGGTCATTTTTTGTTATGGTTTTGTTTTGTTTTCTTTTTTACTTCTCTTTGTTCCTATCTCTTGGTTCAGAAAGAGTGTATTTCTTTTCTCTGACAATCTCAAAGGCTCACAGGAATTATAAAGTGGAATACTACACCTGGACAGGGGGGAATGAGAAGCCAGGGAGAACGCTGTCACTTCGGAGGGGAAACGATGTGGTTTGACTACAAATGCAGAGGCAGCTTTGATTGGGGAAAAACAGGAAAGTACAAGAGCAATCAGAGGAAACCATTACAGAGCTCCTGGACAGAGGGAAAAGTCGGTGCAGGAAAGGCTCCCGCAGAGAAATGGGGAGGAAACAGCTGGCGAAAACATTATAGTATCAATCAGGTGGGGACACACATGAGGCAGAGCCAGGTGGGAGCACAGGCTCCTTGGCAGGGCAGGGAGGAGGGTGAGGCAGGCTCCCCACACCTGCACACTCACTCACACTCACTCACACACATATGTCTTTGGGGTCCTTTGCCAAGGACAGCGACAACAGCACATCCTTTTTTCAGGGACGGTGAGAAACATGAAGTTGCTGAGTGGGATGAATGGGGGCCCTGGGCTTTCTCAGTCCAGCCAGGGCTGAGGCACTGTGAGGGCAGCACAGCCTCGGTTATTATTTTCATTGACTTCATGGCTCTCAAAGGACTCTGCTATTCTCTCTCCCCAGCCACAGAGCTGCAGAAATGATTCCCTCACAGGATGGTCGCTTCTGGCCATTCCTTTTATACTCACATAGCCGGAGCTTCCTTGGGTGATAGGAATAGTACTGCTGGGAGCTGGGGTGCTTGCTTCAAGATGTGCAAGGAACTGCTGGGAGGTGTCCATTCCAAACCCCAAAAGTACCACAGAGGAAGAAAATGGAAAAGAGAGACTCAGCAATAAAACAGAAGCACTGGTTTTTGCTCACATCAAAATGTAATAAGCCAGGCAAGAACCCATGTGGGCACAGGCCAGAAGTTGGCAAAAAAAGGAATGGCATTTTGAGATCTAGAGTTGAGATGCAGGCCTCCATAAAACAAGTAAGGAGATTGGGGAGTATTAGAAAAATATATAATTTGCAGAGCTGACCTTGAACCTAGGAAACCAACTGACATCATAGGAGCTGAAGTTACTGCATATATGGCAGGATAAGTTTTTATCCTATAGAAGCATCTATTCACAGAAGAGGAAAACTTTCCTCTGTCTTTTTTTATAGGGCACTAATTTCATCAGGAAGGCTCCACCCTCATAACCTCAAAGGCCTCACCTCTAAAGACCGTCACACTGGGGCTTAGAGTTTCAACATATGAAGCCAGGGTGGGTGTGGGGGCACAAACGAGCAGACCCTGACATGTGCTGTTACTATTCCCATTTTACTGATGAGGAAACTGAGGCATGGAGAGTTAAGCAACTGGTAACTAGTAGAGCCAGGTATCCAGCTGGTTAGTGATGGGGCCAGGATATGAGACGCAGTGATCCAGGTCCAGAGTCCATGCATGCTTTCAACCACTGGCCAAATGATGTCACTATTCAAAGCCAAGGTACCAGGTCCCCTGGCCACTGCCAAAATGATCGCCTGTTGCTCTGGAAGAAAGTAAAGTCATGCAGAATATGACGACCGTAGGGATGGCCCTCTCAGATATAAAATGAAGAGGCCTATGTGGTACTGTTGAAATCACAAGTTTTGAAGTCTTTCAAATCCACATTCCCACTGTGTCTCTGCTACCATGAATTTGTGTGACCAGGTACTCAGCACAGTCAGAAGAATGAAGTAAGCCCTCAGTAAGTACTATTATTACTGTTATCATCCTTATTATTATTAATCATCTTTATTTTTAATATAAATAGTACAGTTTCCACAGTGCTTCTTAATCTGGTCATCCTTTAAAATCATCTGGAAAGGTTTTTAATAATACGTCCTGAGTCATACCAAGTAAGCCAGAATATCAGAGAGAGTGGGTGCTATTTGTGTAAAACTCCCCCCAAATAATTCTAAAGTACAACCAGTAAAAGGGATCACATGGTCAGCTAATACTCATAGGCCCTGCAAGGCACTACCTGGGCACAGCAGTGTGCTGGGCACTGAAGAGGTTCTCATGGGTGCAGCGCCTTCCACGCAGAGCTCACGGCGGGCGCAGAGCTGCATTCCATGGATGGAGGAGCCTGCAGGGCCTCCACTGTGCCTGCTTCTTCCCATCGAGTGTTGCCTATAGGTGCGAGTCTCATCAGGGGCCACGAGATGTAGTGGAATACTGGATGTGTAGAGTATGACACATGGTAGAGTGTGGACTCAAAATCTATGTTAAAATTAGATCCCCAGTATTGGAGGTGGAGCCTGGTGAGAGGTGTTTAGGTTCTGGGCACAGATTCTTGATGGGTGGCTTGGTACTGTCCTTGTGGTGATGAATAAATTCTCGTTCCCCTAGTTCCCCTGAGATCTGACTGTTTAAAGAACCTGGCACCTTCCTCCCTCTCTTCTTGATTCTTCCACTTGCCATGTGATGCCTTCTACCCTGAGTGCATGCTTCTTGAAGCCCTCACCAGAAGCAGATGCTGGCGCCATGCTTCTTGTACAGCTTGTAAAACCATGAGCCAAGTAAAACTCTTGTCTTTGTAAATCATCCAGCCTCAGGTATTCCTTCAGAGCAATGCAAAACAGCATGGTTCACTGAACCTTTTAGGATTTTGATGATTTATTCCTGGATGTGAGCATTTTAGGAGAAAGTAACTTAAATCTTTATGAATTAATTGTTATTAGTATCACTATTATTAGAACAGTAGTTGATTAAGCAAACTCTTATATCCTAGGTGCCCTCACAGTGTTCTATGTACATTATCTCATAGAACCCAGTAAGATAGATGTTATTATTCAAATTCTACAGGTGACAAAACTGATACAGAGTGAAGTCACATTGCCCAAACTCACATGGCTTCTAAGTGGTTGAGCCCAGCTGAGAGCTCCAAAGACGCTGCCATCTGCACCAGGTTTGTATTGTCTTGGATAGAGAAATTAGGAGATAGAGAATAGTGACTTCCAAAGGTACTAAGAAAAAAAAAAAATCAGCCCAAGATAGTTTGACAATGGCCCCAAGGGAGAGATACCTCAGGGCTGGTTGGAAGAAGGCCCTGGGTTTTATCTGAATGGCGACTCAAAGTGGTACTCGGACAATCAAATTTTGCCTCTATAACTTTGGGTCTTTCTTTGAAGCTAGAAACCAAAGGACTGATGGAATCCATGGAATAGTGACGACTTACCCTGGGGTAACGGGAGTGGGGTGTGCATTTTCTCAGTGTCTACAGAGTGCAGAGTATACAGAGACAAAATTAAGAGGTGAGCAGATTGAGTCGTTCCCCAGGGACCAGAAAAGGGGCAAGAGACAGGACACCGGCAGGGAAGAAACTTGACCCAAGAAAGCATAAACAGCCTCACCCTTCCTGGGCCCCCAGTTACTATAAGATCTGGATGGCTAGGAGGCCCATTTAAAAACTTGTAACTAAACCAAACTTGGTAGCCTTGCTCAGGTACAGCAAACATGGACACCAAGATTTGCATCAAGAAAAAGAAAAAGACATGTATTGCAGGGTGTCAAGCAACAAGAAAGGGCAGGTAACTGCCCGTAAGAGCCGAACTCCTTGATGCTTACAAGCAAGAGTTTGTAAAGGCAGCAAGGCAGCGGTGAGGGAGTCTCTGAAGTGAGTTAAGGGCTGGGGAAGGTCTGGAACTTCCTCATCTATTTTCTGGTTTCAGTCTGTCTGAAGTCTCCATTGGAGTAGTCAGTGTTTTCCATGGGGCGGGAGTCCTGGTTTCTGAAACAACTCAAGGACATGTGTTAAGATGTTGTCTTTGGTTTCTATAAGGAAACAAGCATCTTGTTCTTTCACTTATGTGGGTAGCTATTGTTTAAGTCTCATTATCTTCTTGTTCAGCAGGTTATTTATTTACTTCCCTTAATTGGTGGTTACAGGGTTGGTTAGGTGCCTGGAATTTTTCCTAAAGGGACTCGAAAGTTTGCCCTTTATCTCCATGTTGGGATTTTTTCCCCCTCTACCGCTATTAGGCAGCAGGTCCCTCAGAGAAGTCCCTGTTCCTTCCCTCTTACACATTTCTTTCATTTTTATTTTTTATCTCTGGGATTAATTGTTATCATTGTCATTTCATAGTTACTAATTGGCCTTGTGACATGTAATGTTAAATTCTCCACTGTTTAATACAAAAGAGACACAGATTCTGGCTGGGCGCAGAGGCTCACTCCTATAATCCTAGCACCCTGGGAGGCCAAGGTGGGTCGATGACTTGAGCTCAGGAGCTTGAGACCAGCCTGAGCAAGGTGAGACCCCATCTCTACGAAAAATAGAAAAAACTAGCTGGGCGTGGCAGCTGATACCTGTAGTCCCAGCTACTCAGGAGGCTCACCCCAAGAGGTAGAGGTTGCTGTGAGCTTCTATGCCATGGATCTCTACCCAGGGCACAGAGTGAGACTGTCTTAAAAAAAAAAAAAAAGTGGATTCTTTGCTTTTAATTTTCTCTAACCTAGAGGTTGTCAGTGTAATGGTTCAAAATGTCCTCTACTGCCATTTCCTCATGGCATGTCTGATGTGCCAGCAACACCTAATGACTTGTACTTCCTGGGGTATTACCGCCTCTGACACGCACACTGCCCCCTCCTCTGGCATCTGTCCACTGGTCTCATACTCATCCTTTCAGGTACTTCCCAGGTGACTCTCCCTGTGAGAAGGCTCCAGTGGTGTTGTCTCCTGTGGACGTATATATTCCTGTGCATCACTCTAGCATTGGTTTCACCACATTATACGTTAGTAGTACATTAGTCTACTAATCTACTGTATTAGTCTATTTATTTTTGTCATCCCACCTAAAATTGTGAGTTGCTTGAAGGCTGGAACAAGATTCTGTTTATCTTTAAATCCCCACCAGCTAGCACAGAAGCAGCATTAGGCAAAAGTCCATTGGTCTAACAACTGATTAATTAAAAGAAAATAAATGTGTAGGAAAGTTTTAAGAAAGGTCATCTAGAAACCAACAGAAATAACCAAGGCTTAAAAAAATATAATTTTACCTTCTGCTCATGACATGGCAGAACACAGTGGATCTGCTCACCCAAGGAATCATTGGAGATGTGATGAAATGTTGGGTGTGATAAAATGTCGTGCTGCACAGAAAATCCCAAACTTGCAAATAGGATAGACGCCACGCAGTTGAAAATGCCATTTATTTGAACTTCTGAAAGTATTTACTGAATGGATCTGTGCTGTGAATGGCGGTTAGGGGCCCACACTAGCCCGCCAGCCCACAGAAGCCTGCGCAGCCACAGTGCCCTGCGCTCCTCTCCCCTGAGAAGGCCTCCCTGCTGTTTCTCTTCACGCAAACATGTTACAGGCCCTGGAGGCCTCCTCAAGAGCCTCTCAGCTCCCTCACTGCCACGTCTAGATGGTAATTTCCCTTCCCACACAAAACCCTTCTCTCTGTTACAGTTTTCCACGCTCCTCTTTTTTCTTCCCTCCCACATTTCTTTCAATTTTTCATTCTCAGATAAATTTTTATGTGTACACACACACAAGAAAAGACCGTCAAAACATTATAGAACACATTTAAAGGGTATTGCCAAGTGAGTGTCAAGAGGAGCTGGAGGCAGCCATGGCTGTTCCAGGAGAGGGAAGCTGCCTCCTTCCCTGGCTGCTCTGAAGGAAGGATGATGCCCGCAGGGGACCAGAGACCCCAGACTGGTGCCAACAAAATAGCTAATCTCTCCAGTTCCAATCCCGCAAAGGGTCCACCTGTGCCGAGGGAGGGCCGTGGGGTGCTGCTGCCCTGAGGAGCTGGACGGCGAGCTCACGGCACTTTCGTTTGGGGCTCAATTGCAGATGAGCTTGGGATTCCACACGGCTATCCTGGCTTTGGCTTTGCGGGCCAGGAGCAGCAGACCATCTGCAGGTCTGCAGGCAGGAGCGCCAACCTTTCTGATCACACTCAGGTGCACACTTCCCCTCTGGCTGGAAGCCTGTCCTTTCTGGGTCACCACAGACCTGTGATTGCAGGTTTCCCCTATAGGCCAGGCTGCTAGGAGTCGGGTCACACACCCGGTGGAGAAGTTTGCCACTATAGTAACATTATTATGGTGACATTAGTAGGATTACTACACAAGAGCTGGGTCTGCCTTTTCATTTGGGGTTCTTTGGGGAGGGGGAACCAGGCAGAAGTTGATAGGGAGGGGCATAGTGGTTTGTCTTTATTGTTTTTTTAAGGGATATTATAAACTGGATTCAGGAGAATTTGAATGAACTCCAGCACTGGGCAGTGCAATGCGGAAGAACTACAGCCGTGATTCTTAAAACAGAGAAAATAGCGCTAGAACAGCTTATATTTTTCACTCTTTAAGGGTTACCTAGGCCACTTTGATGAAGAAAACTGTAAGACGTTACTAACTGACACAAGCAAAAGATAGGCAGTGGCTGTGTCCTGTCTCCGGAGTCCTGCTTTACAGGGAGCCTGAGTGCACTGCTGGGTCTCTGCTCACACTGGTTGGAATCCATTCGGGAGGATTGCAGCCCACGGGTCACTTTGCCCTGAATTGCTTAGACCTGTCAGTATTCTTACAGGGTCTTTCACAGTGTGTGGAGTATTGTTCAGCTAGGTTAGCCTGAGGGGGCTGGGCTGGGCTGTTCACCAGCGCTATGCAGGACTAGAGGCCAGGGTGCCTCTAGTGCCCACGCCCAGTTCTCACTGATTCCTGGCAGGCAGACCTCCCCTTCTCATGGATGTCCAGGTGACAGAGCAATGTTTTAAATAGGATCGTCAGTGGTTTGAATGGGAACTCTGCCGGAAGGTTTAGGTCAATTCTGGAGCCCCTTGATCAGATGGAGGGTGTTGGGAGCAGTGAGGCCCCGCCCAGTCCGAGAGTTCTCTTCCTCACCCCTGCCTCACAGCGCTTTCACTCCACAGTTGCAGATTCACTGAGCTCCTCATCAGCCACCTGCTGACCATGTTCAACTGCCTGTATCCCACATTTCCAAACTAGGTTCCTGCTTCTCACTCCTTAAAACTGTCCCATCCTCTCCCTCCCTCTAAGTTCCTCTGGGGACCTGTACCTGCGTTCCCACAATACTCTCCGGATTGGTCTCACTGATTCCACACTGTCCCTCTACCTGTCTCTCCTCTGCCTGGCAGAGTTAGCTGCTGACCCTGTTACCAGACACTCCCAGGGAGAGGCTGACACAGGCACATCTGCAGGGGCTGTCCTCCTGCATGCAGCTCTGGGCAGCTTCTGGGCACTCAGCACAAAGCAGGCCTTTCCCAGAGTGGCCTGAGTGGCCCTCTGGATGGGCTCCTCCTGCTTCCTCACCGGATTCATCTCATCTCGTCACCCCTCGGGTCCCTAGAGTAGTAGCAGACTCTCGGCTCTTTCAGTGTCTGTGCCACCACAATCCTTCCCTCTTCCCAGGACATCTTTCCCCAGCCTTCTTGCCACCCCAGCTCCCACATGGGCTGCCCCTGGGCTTAGTGGGTGTCTACTCAGTTTCAGTCACTCAGCTTGGAGGTCTGAGTCTCGGTGGTGGCTCCCCCCCCCCCCCCAGCCAAGCTGCTCCTCTTTCCACTCTCTGGGTTTTGGCCTGTGCACGTCTCAGTCGGGACTATGATTAGTAATGGGAAGGCAGCTGGACTGGAGCTAGATTTTTCTGGATTCAAATCTTTTTTTTTATTGTTTCAGATTCATTGAGGATACAAACAATTAGGTTACAGGGATTGCATTTGTTATGTAAAGTCCCTCTTTTAATTGTGTCCCCCACAAGAGATGTGTCACTCAGCGTGACCCCTCATCACCTCCATTCCCCCTCCCCCTTCCCCAACCTTTGTATTAGCTCATCTACTGCCTTCACATTAGAATGGAGTACATTGGATTCTTGCTTCTCCATTCTTGTGATGCTTTACAAAAAAGGTTTCATTCCATTCCCATCTGTGATAATACAAAAGATGTAAAGTCTCCATCTCTCTTTTTTTTTCTTTCTCTTTCCTTTTTTTTGAGACAAGAAGTCTTACTATGTCACACTCGATAGAGTGTCATGGCATCACAGCTCACAGCAACCCCAAACTCTTGGGCTTAAGCGATTCTCTTGCCTGCCTCAGCCTTCCTACTAGCTGGGAATACAAGTGTCCACCACAATGCTGGCTATTTTTGGTTGCAGTTGTCATTGTTGTTTAGCTGGCCCCGGGCCGGGTTCAAACCTACTAGCCTTGCTGTATGTGGCCGATGCCACTATGATACAGGCGATTAGCCAGTCTCCATCTCTGTTAAGGCTGAATAGTATTCCATGCTATTTTTTTTTCTTTACAAAGACAATCTTTATTGGCAGTCACAGGGGTGAGCCCTGAAGTTTAGGTTCTGGGGTGAGAGAGGGCCCCCTCCTGCTGCCCCAGATGCTTGACCTGGGCTCCTGCTGGCTGAGTGAGGGGACTCCTATGGTGCTGAGCCCAAAGCTTCCCTAGCAGCAGCTGGGCGGACACCTTAGAGAAGCCCGTTGTAGAGCTGACCCACAGCCTGCCATCTCCACAGCCTGCGTGCACATGGAGCCTGGGCCCTTACCCTGGGTGGGCTGTGCCCAAGGTTTATCTTGTTACCTGACAACAGGAGAGACCGGCAGCTGCCCACAGTTTGTTAATCCATTCCTGGATTGGTAGGTGTTTAGGTTGTTTCCACATTTTGGCAATTGTAAATTAAGGTGCAATAAACAGTCTAGTACAAATGTCCTTATGATATAAGGCTTTTTTTTTCTTCTGGGTAGATGCCCAGTAATGGGATTGCAGGATCAAGTGAGCGCTCTGATTTGAGTTCTTCCAGGATTCTCCATACTTCCTTCCAAAAAGGTTGTATTAGTTTGCAGTCCCACCAGCAGTGTAAAAGTGTTCCCTTCTCTCCACATCCACGCCAGCATCTGAAGTTTTGAGATTTTGTGTTGTGGACATTCTCGCTGGGGTTA
>CAUYQV010052243.1:0-16565 GCA_963574575.1 Galagoides demidoff
TTTTTAACTATCTGATTAACAAACTAACAAATTCGGCTATGGAAAAGAAAAAAACAACTCAATTAAAAAAAGGGGTAACTTGAAATGCACGTAAGAGGGTCCAAATCAATGACTTTTGAAATGGGTCTGATGCACAGAAAAAAACAGAACAGTGGCGCACACAAGTGTAAATAGCTTCACAAATGCAGAATCTTTTTTTTTTTGAGACGAAGCCTCAAGCTATCCCCCTGGGTAGAGTGCCATGGCATCACAGCTCATAGTAACCTCCAACTCCTGGGCTCAAGCGAGTCTCCTGCCTCCGCCTCCCAAGTAGCTGGGACCACAGGCGCTCACCACAACACCCGGCCATTTTTTTTTTTTTGGTTGCAGCCATCATTGTTGTTTGGCGGGCCTGGGCTGGGGATTTGAACCCGCCACCTTAGGTGTACATGGCTGGTGCCTTAGCCAATTGAGCCACAGGCGCTGAGCCGCCAACTTTTAATAATGAGTTGTTTGCTTTTTTCTTGGTGATTTGCTTGAGTTCTTTATAGATTCTGATTGTCAGCCACATGTATAGTATGTTATCCATTGTGAGTTAATTTTTGTGAGTGGTGAGAGGTTGGATCTGGTTTCAAGTCCTCTATATGTGGTTATCCAATTTTCTCAGCACCATTTATTGAACAGGAATTCTTTTCCTCAGTGTATGTTATTGTCTGCTTTGCTAAAGATCCGATGGCAAAATGAGGATGGTTTTATATCTGGGTTCTCTTTTCTGATCCACTGTATTATGTCTCTGTTCTTATGCCAGTTCCATTCTGTTAGGGTGACTTTGGCCTCATAGTGTAGCTTCAAGACTGGTAGGTAAAGTGATGCCTCCTGATTTATTCTTTTTGCTTAAGTTTGCTTTGGCTATTTGGGTTCTTTTCTATTTCAGTATGAAGCATAGACTTTTTTTTCCTAGATCTGTGAAAAGTGACATTATTTTAATGGAGATTGCATTGATTTGTAAATCACTTAGGGTAGTACAGACATTTTAACATTATTGATTCTGCCAATACATGAGCATGATAGGTTTTTCCATTTGTTTACATCATCTGTAATTTCCTTCTTCAGTTACTAGTTCTCCCTTTAGAGGGCTTTTACCTCCTTGGTTATATTATATTCCCAGGTATTTTATTTTCTTTGTTGCTATTGTGAAAGGTATTGAGTCTTTGCTTTGATTCTCAGCTTGACTGTTGTTGGTGTATAGGAATGCTACTGATTTGTGTTCATTGATTGGTTGCTCTGGCTAGGATTCCCAGCACTATGTTGAATAGAAGTGGTGACAGTACACAACCGTGTCTAGTTGCAGTTCTAAGCTGGCATGGTTTCAGTTTTTCCCCATTCTCTATGATGTTGACTATGGGTTTGTCATATATGACTTCTATAATTTTGAGGTATGTGCCATCTATACCTATTTTTTTTTTAGTATTTCTTACAGAGGGTGCTGAATTTTGTCAAATGCTTTTTCTGTGTCTATTGAGATGTAGTCTTAGTTTTTGCTTCTGTTTATATGGCAAATTACATTAGTAGATTTGAATATATTGAACTACCTTTAAATCCTGTCATGAAGTCCACCTGGTTGTGGTGGATGATTTTCTTGATAAAATTCAGTTTGCTAGAATTTTATTGAGAATTTTTACATCTATATTCATAAGGGATATTGGTTTTAGTTTTCTTTTTTTGTTGTGTCTTTTCCTAACTTTGGCATCAAGCTTATATTGGCTTTACAAAATGAGTTAGGGAGAATTTCTTCTTCTCAAGTTATGAAATAATTTCTGCAGTATAGGTACCAGTTCTTCTTTGTAGGTCTAGTGAGACCAGTGAGAGCCAGATGGCTGTGAGACCATCTGGTCCAGGACCTATTTTTGTGGGAAGATTTTTTATTGCTGCTTCAATTTTGTTGTTTGATATCGGTCTTTTAGGAAGTTCTATTTCTTCTGGTTGAGCCTAGGAATTTCCAGGAATTTCTCCGTTTCCTCAATGTTTTCAAGTTTATGTGCATAGAGATTTTTATAGTATTCAGAGATGATGTTAGGTATTTTCATACTATCACTTGTAATATCTCTTTTTTCTTTTCTGTTTCTGGTTATTCTAGTGACAGGTCTATTTTATCTTTTCAAAGAACCAACTTTTTGTTTCATTAATCTTCCATATAATTATTTTGTTATATCATTTAGTTCTGCTAAGTTATTTTTTTCTTCTGATGGTTTTGGGAGTGGATTGCTCTTCCTTTTCTAATTCCTTGAGATGATTCATTAGGTCATTGATTTGTGATCCTTTTGTCTTTTTGATGTAGATATTTAAGGCTATAAATTTTCTTCTTAGGACTACTTTCTCTGCCTCCAATAAATTTTGATAACTTATATCCTCTTTGTCATTTAGTTCAAAGAATCTTATGGTTTCCATCCTAATTTCCTTCTTGACTCAATAATCATTTAGCTATAGGTTAATTTCCATGACTTTGTGTAGAGTTGAATGTTTTTGCTGGAATTCATTTCCCATTTTATTGTACTGTGGTTTGAGAATATACATGGTATGAGTTGTTTTTTTAAATTTATTGAGACATGTTTTGTGGTCTAAGATGACATCATTCTTAGAGAATGTTCCATGTGCTAATGAGAAAAGTATAGTGGTTTTTTGGATAGAATGTAATAAATGTGTCTGAAGCCCATTTGTTCTAGAGTCCTGATTAATTCCATTTTTTTTGTTTATTTATTTTATGCTTGGAAGATCTGTCCAGTTCTGTCAGTGGTGTGTTGAAGTCTTTGGGTATTACAGTATTGCTATTTATCACTTTGTTTAGATCTAAAAGGGTTTGCTTTATGAATCTGGGTGCACCTGTGTTATGGGCATAAATATTTAGATTGTTATGTCCTTTTGTTGAATTATTCCCCCTATCATCATAAAATGACCATCTTTGTCTTTCTCTTGTTGCTTTGAAGTCTATGTTATTTGATGAGAGAATGACTACACCAGGTTTTTTTTGGTTTCCATTTGCATGGAATATTGTTTTCTTTCGATTCACCTTGAGTCTGAATGAGTCCTTGTGGGTTAGATGTGTTTCCTGGAGATATCAGATACTTGGCTTCTATTTTTTTCAGATAGTCTATGTCTCTCCAGTGGGAAATTCAAACCATTTACATTATTGAAAGCATTGATAAGGGGAGTGAATTTCTGTTCATCCTATTAAGTAGAACCTTATTGCTTTGTTTTACCTCTTGAACCATTATAGTATCTGGGCTCTGAACTTTAGCTGACTTTTTACTTTGAGGTATATATTTTGCTATTCAGTATATAATGCAGATCTGAGTATTTCTGGTAGGACAAGGAGGCCCAGTCTTGCTAATTTCTCTCAGCATTTACTTATCTGAGAAAGTCTTTATTTAAGATACTTAGATAAGATCATTTAAGTCTTGATATAAGAAACTTAGTTTAGTAGGATACAAAATTCTAGGCTGGCTGTTATTCTGTTTGAGAAGCAAGAATGAGACTGGGAGCCCTATCCCTTCTGGCTTTCAAAGTTTCAGTTGTGAAGTCTGCAGAGTTTTCCTCTGTAAGTTACCTGATGTTTTTGCCTTACATCTTATAGGAGTTTCTCCTTTATGTTAACTTTGGCCAGTCTGATGACTGTGTGTCATGGTGATTGCTTCTTTGTGATGAATCTCGCAGTAATCCATTGTGCTTCTTTTGCCTGGATGTCTAGATTTCTAACAAAAACAGAGAAATATAATAAGCAGTTATTGTTTTTTGGGGGGGTGTCCTTATGCTCTGATTTTTCATGTTTCCAGAGTTCTTTCTTTTCCTTATTACCTGGCCTTTCAGTTGAGTTCTGAAGTGCTAGGCCTGTGTTACAGGCCTGCTCCTGGTCCCCAAAGATCAATGTCTGACCATGCCGGTTGGGAAGAATGCTGGTCCTGAGTTGGCCTATGGGATGTACTAGGAAGTTTGATGAACCTTTTGAGTTACCTCTGACCTGCCATCTTCACCTCTTCCCAGCAGTGTGAATGAGCTAGGTTCCTCAGCTTAATTTCCAGTGTGGTAGGTGGTACTTTGGTGTATGAAGCAGCTGCTCCCTGTTGTTGCCCTGGCCATTTTTTAAAGGTTGTGTGGAGGAATCAGCTGCCAAGATGTTCTTTTGTGCCTGTGGTAAGCTTTGCTCGCCTAGGTGGGGCAAGCATATGCTCCAGGTTTTAGGGGCACCCTATATAGCTAGCTCCCAGGGATTACTCAATCTCTACTCCCCCTCAGGTGGGGAGAGGAACAAGGCAGTTGGTGGCTGGATTGTAAGAGCTTGAAAGGCTTTGCAAAGCCTCAGTAGGGCTCAGAGGTTGCTTTTCTGGCCACTAGGTGTAGCTGCTGGTATGAAGTTCAGGACAATCTCTCCAAGGTAGGAAGGCTGTTCCTGAGAAAGGGGCCTAAATGTTTGAGTGCTAAGATCCGGGCCAGGCTCTTTCCACGCTTGTCCATTAGCACAGACTGCAGGGTGGGCTGAGGGGCTGAGTGCCCTTCTTAATTACTGTTCTGTGGAACCCCATAGCACTTGCCCATTAGATTAGCCTGTGTGAGTTCCCTCACTGCCTGAGACCAGCTCTTGAACTTCCTTTCCAGTCCTTGTGTTTTCATGGAATGCTGGAGGCTAGCAGGTTCCCCAGTTGTGTACCCATGTTCCATCACAAGACCCCCACGAGAGAGAGGTAGGCCTCTCTATCTGTAGGGGCCTCAGTCTGGAGCACACTCAGGCAGGGGAGAAGCAACCACTCATGAGTTTCTTGGCTTAAGTATGTTTCCCATTGTAATGAGTGGAGTGAAGGGCCACTGCTCTCATTCAGCCTGTACACTCAAGCATTTGGTTGTCATGGGAACAGCGGATGGCTCATTCACTCCAAGTGACACATCCAATCCAATATGGTAATTTCCTAGTAGGGTGAGGTGTGTACGTTCATAGATCCCTGTGAGCACCACTCCACGATCTCCCATTTGATATGTCTGTGAGGATCTCTCCCCCGTATCTTCCTGCGTCTCTCTTATGTCCATGGATGCCCAGTGTGGCCCACCTGTTAAAGTTGCCAGTACACAATCCTGCAAAATACCAGCAGACCAGAAGCTTCTGAATTGTGGTGGCCCCACTTTCCCTAGTGAGCTCTTCCAGGAACACACCCATGGTAGAGAAGCAGTCCCTCGTGAGTTTCTGGATTGAGCGTACGCTGGTGTTTGTAATAGGGCTGTGGGGACTGCAGCTACCACCTGTCCCCAGCTAAAGTTACTTTTTCTGTTGCCATGAGTAGAGGTTGTGCAGGAAAGGAAGTATCTAGGTGTAAGAAAGCCAGTACTCGAGTCTCTCTTGCACTCTCCTGTGGGGTGACCCCTTTGGACACCCAAACTCCTGGAGTTCTCTGGTTCATCCGACTATTCCTATCTCGACTGTGCCTGGGCTTGTGGAGGGTGGAAGTGCCTCTGGTATATTTTGTGTCCCACTGTTCAATGCAGCCACCTATGTAGGGGAGGGGAAACCCCTCTCACCCTTCCCCTGGACTCCAGGCCTCAATGGGTTTGCTGGGTGCTGCTGCTTCTCCTCTGTATCTTTTTTTTTAGAATCTCAGCTTGTCAGTTTTTCTTGGTGGGGGCTCCAGATGTCTCTGTTGTCTCTCCCTATGATCCACATCTGAGCTATAACTGCTTTGCATAATCCTCAGTCTAATATCCTACCTTCCTTCCAGCTAGGACAGTCAGACAGGCAGTGTCTCTGTTTGGCCATTTTAGCTCTTCCTCCCTAATTTTATCACTTACTAAATGTGTTATCTTGAGGAAGCTTCTCAAGTCCCTATGCTGTGCTTTCCCTTCTATAAAGTGAAGATAATAACAGGACACATTTCAAGGGTTGCTGTGAGGATTAAATAATTTACTATCTACAACAGTGCTGAGCTCAATAGTAAATTCTACCTACATTAATAAGTATTTTTTTACATTTTATTTCTTAAGTGAGAGGAAAGTATGGTTTTTCAGTTCATTCTGTTTTATCAAGTTTGGAGCTAGGGTTATGACAACTTAGCAAAATAAATTAGGAAACTCCCCCATCATTTTCTTTTTTCCACTTGAAATAATTTGAATACATGGGAATTATCTGTTAGACAGAATTAACTGATGAAAGCATTTGGGGCTGGGGACAGTGGCTCATGCCTATAATCCTAACAATCTGGGAGGCCAAGGCAGGTGGTTCTCTAGAGTCCCAAGAGTTTGAGATCAGCTTGAGCAAGAATGAGACCCTGTCTCTAAAAACTAGCTGGGCATTGTGGCAGGTGCCTGTAGTCCCAGCTACTTGGGAGGCTGAGGCAACAGCATCACGTGAGCCCAAGAGTTTGAGGTTGCTGTGAACTATGGCACTCTACTGAAGGCAGCAGAGTGAGACTCTGTCTCAAAAAGAACAAGAAAAAAAAACCTGAAAGTTTGACACTGACCTGGTATGATGGTAAAAAGAATTTGATTTTTGTTTTGGTCTTGCCATTCAGAAGCTTAGTGATCTAGGTTAAGACACAGTCTAAGATTCCCAGGTTTTGTATTTGTCATACTAGAGACCGTTGTCCTGAATGCCAGTTTAAAATGGTGTTAGCCCGTGTTTTCAAGGATCTGTGGTGAAATGACTCACCATTTGTGTGGTTGTGAAATTGACAGCTCCCTTCTTTTAATTAGGGTAGCACTCAAACATTCTGAAATTCTGCTGTGATTGCATTTTACTGGTATATTTACTGTTTCATGCATCTGTATATTATAAGCTGAGATCCTCTGAGCAAGATGATGTCTCATTTAAAAATTTCAGATTGTTTAACTTTAAGAAGACTAGCATACTTTATCATTAAATTGAGCCTTTTAGAGGAAAAATAGGATAAAAACCAAAAGTTATATTAATTTGCCAGTCTCCTCCCTCAGCTCTCCTGCCACAATGCCCAGCTATTTTTTGGTTGCAGCTATCATAGTTGTTTGGCGTGCCTGGGCTGGATTTGAACCCCCTGGCTCAGGTGTATGTGGCTGGTGCCTTAGCTGCTTGAGCCACAGGTGCCGAGCCATACACACCTTTTTAATCCTGCACTTAAATGACGTTGGTGATGAGAGCAAACAGGATGAAAAGAAAAGATGTAGGAGATTGGTCTTGCTCTAAACTTTTCTCATGATCATTATCAGTATGTTCAGGTGTTAATAGCTTCTGTTTTTAAAAGAATGACTAGTAATTCAGCCTTTGAGTGCTCTAAGGACATACAGCAGTCATTGGTTCTCAACCTGCCTAATGCCGTGACCCTTTAATACAGTTCCTCATGTGACCCCCAGCCATAAAATTATTTTCGTTGCTACTTCATAACTGTAATTTTGCTACTGTTATGAACCATAATGTAAATATCTGATATGCAAGATGGCCTTAGGTAACCCCTGTGAAAGGGTCGTTTGATCTCCAGAGGGGTCACGACCCACAGGTTGAGAACTGCTGACATACAGGGTATCCATACAGTTTGTCTAAATTGCACATGAACGTTATGGACATCCTGTATAATTTACATTAATACATATAGTACATTTATGCCATTTTGTAAGTCTTAAGGAAGACTGTATGCATAGTAAACAAAGTTTAGAGGATTTTAGAGTCCTGAGTTTTAGTCCAAAGTTTGGGAAAAGTTACTGAATATATTCCGTTTACCGTTCTAGACATTTTACATTATTATTTAATTCTTTACACCAGTCCCAAGATGGTAGGTGATACTCTCATCTTACAGATGATGAAATTAAGTTCCCCAAAATTAATGAGTTGCTCAGTGGCCCAGAGTAGTGATCAGAGTCAGAATTTGGATGCAGGTCTTCTGGTCTCGGTGTTGTAGTTAAAATTGTAAGATGTGTAAAAGCATGGAGTACTAGTTATTCTGACAGGTTGGCTACCTCTCTCTAAAATGAAGATTTTTTTTTGCAGTTTTTGGCCAGAGCTGGGCTTGAACCTGCCACCTCCAGTATATGGGGCCAGTGCCCTACTTCTTTGAGCCATAGGCGCCACCCTAAAACAGAGATTTTTCTTTACTACTTATTTCTAATTTGCAGTTGATAAGGAAATATAACATCATAACATAACACAGCAGTACAATCTCATATAATAAACTGTAATATTAAGTCATATTTTATAAATGTTTTCTTGATTTAAATATCTCCTATAGGAAAATGAAAGTTTTAATCTTTTCTTTTATGAAAAGATTTAGTTTCAAGTCTTATAAATCACAGTTATTCAAATGACACTTAGAAATATTTAAGTGAAGATTTATTGAATCAGTATATAATGAACTGCTTTAAGTGAATGGTTTATATAGGCCTACTCTCAATTTTGTACTATAATGGACAGCAGCACTGGAACAGATACCCCTCTAAATAATCGTGACATGTAAAGTGATGTGTAGTTAATGGGTGGGTGCTATGTTCTTAAGTGATTAGTCATAGCTAGGTGTACTACAGGCCTGATTACTCAATAAGAATATGACTTTGGGAGAAGAATCTGTGGCAGAGTCAGAATTGACTAGTATGCTAGTAGGTAAATACTGGGTTACTCATGTTCCCTTTCTCTATATCAGTGGTTATTCAGAAATTTTAGCTTTATAAGATAGTAAAATATAGTTCAATTTGTTAATTTATTTCATGAGATCTTTTTCTTTCTTTAGAAGCACTTAGGATTACAGTAAAAAATTGCTTCATTAGATAAATAACACATGTTTTCTTATAGCATCAACAAAAAAACCCCATAATAAATATGTTATTAGCAGAATAAGTTACATACTACAGTTTTTGTTGAATTTCAGTAGGTGTAGAGCAGTATCCCTATGCCAGGTAAAGAATAAGATACTACGGTACTAATGAGAGAGTGGACTGGCATCTAATCAGCCCGAGGGCGTGGTAGCATTGTCATAGGAGTGTGCTTAGCTGAGATGCTCTGTGCTGGGAAACCTTTTTAGAAGATATGACCGCAAAGTTGAGATTTAGGTGCTGTTTACCATGTGATCCCAGAATTACTAGTGAAATGGGTTGGTAGGCAGGGTAATTTTTTTTTTTTAACTGAACTTTGTAGACCTTTTAGAGTTGAATAGACAACACTTAAAAGATGGGAACTTAGGAAACAGACTTTAGTTGTGCTTAGTTTTTTCTACCATTTGTGGCAAGGAAATGGCTATATTAATTAGTTAGGGATTATAGTAATGCTCAGTCCCCGTAGTCTTTTTCCTCTGTATTCATAATATTCTTATTCTGTATGATAAACCTTGATTGCAAGCACTTCTTTAGCCATACATGATAATGTATTTTCATGAGAGTAGGGCTATAAAAGTCAGACTCACTAAATTAAATTAAATACTTAAAAAGAAAATGAGTTGTATTTTGAAATAATTTCAGGCACTTACGGGGAAGTTCCAAAAAAAAATGGAGTTCATTCACTCAGATTCCCCTACTATAAGCATAATCGTTTTTTGCACCATTTGAAAATAAGTTGAAAACATAATAATGCTTATTAATGCTTATAATGCTTAGAGGCATTATAAGTAAGATACACAGTTTACCCTTAAATGGGCATACATCTGTATCTTACTATTAAATACTTGTACTGTGAGCTGAATCATGTCTCCCCAAAATTCATATGTTGAAGTCCTAACCCTTAATACTTCAGAATGTGACTATATTTAGAAAGAGAGTGTTTAAAGAGGCAGTTAAGGTTAAATGAGGTTATAAGGTTAAATGCCCTTATGTCCTCATCAGAAGAGATGGGGATACCAACATACATACAAGGAATACCATTCAGAGACGCCAGGACAATGTGACCTTCTACACGCAAATAGGAGAGGTCTTTGAAGACACCAACTCTGTGACACCTTGATCTCAGATTTCTAGCCTCCAGAGTCATGAGGAGATAAATTTCTGTTGGTTGAATTGCTAACCTGTGGTACTTCGTTCTGCTAACCCCAGAAAACTAATAATACTTTCTAAAGGATTGCATACGAATAATTTTTTTTAAAGATACAGTAGTGGAAGTTTATTATGGAAGTATCTCTATATTATCTTTAAAATATATTACAGTCTCATTTTTATTGCTCTTATGTCTCCAGTGTCTTAAAGTAAATGAATATTTAGCTATTTTAGATAGATTTCAAATGATTATTTTGTTAATATTGTGAAGTTGATAAATTTATATGCCATGTATTTTGAGGTAACTTTTAAAAAAAAAGATTATAAACAATCTTGTCTAAAACACATGTAGAAAGATTCAGTGAAACATTCAGTTATAATAACAATCAAATTGTGCAAATTAGATTTGTTGAATTCTTGTAAAGGAGTTTCCTTTTTTATTCAGAATATTAGAGGGTACATGTGTTTTGTTTACATACTTTATTTTTTGCACAAATTGAGTCAAGGTTGTAAGTGTGTCCCCAACTCAGACAGTGTGCATTGTACCTAATAGGTGGATATGTACCCAAAGGAAAAAGGTCATTTTACAAAAGGGACACCTGCTCTCAAATGTTTATAGCAGCCCAATTCACAATTGCAAAAACAAAAGATGTAGAAACAACCTAAGTGCCCACCAATACATGAGTGGATTAATAAAATGTGGTCCATGCACACAGTGGAGAACCTCTCAGCCACAAAGAAAAATAGCAATCTAGTATCTTTTGCAACAACCTGGGTGGAACTGTAAACCATTCTTCTAAGTGAAACATCACAAGAATGAATAAACAAAGACATGTACTTAGTACCAGCTGGGAACTGATGCATCATCACTTAAGTGCATATATGGAACGAAATCTCAAGAATGACTATTTAACATAGTATATGAAAAGTGTCTTTAAGATAAGTCTTGTACATTTGCTAAAATAATGGATTAGTAGTAGAAGTTTGAACCTGTTTACCTTTTCTTTGTTTGGAAAAAAAAAGCACCTGAAGTAGGGGTTGAGAGTAGGACATGACAGGTATCTCAGTAATAATGTCATTCTGTTGCTTAGCAGCAGATGAGAAAACCAAGAGTGTATTTTTAAAAGTTGGAGTTATAAATGGAACACCTGCATCCAGTTTTGATTGCCTCACTTCAAGAATGATAGAGTATGAATTGGAGAAATCTGAAGAAGTGAAAAAACTGATTCTAGGTATTGTGGGGGACTGGTATATGACAGTAATCCATAAGTGTGGTTCAGCAACTGTTTACTTGGCCTACCAGGCTGTGTTGACAGTTTCAAGGACCCCTCTGCTTTCATCTTCATGAACTGGAAGACAACAAAGGAATTTGATCTGTACTTCTGTAGGATTTCAACACTTTTTGTATATTCCAATATTCTGTATTACAGAGTATATACATAGTAAAAATATACACTGTTCCTTCTCACTAAAGCTATATTAGCTGTCTTTTGAAGAGAGTATGATTTGATTTAGTGCTGTGAATTTGCTTTCTGATGTGCTAATCTGGTGAACTCCTTGCTGCATTTTTATTTGATTTAAAGAACACATATTGTGTATTAGTAATTAGAGCAGTTAAGGCCCTTCTTTTAATAGAGCCACTGCAACCAATAAGCTCAGCCTGTAAGACCAAACCGTATGGCAAATGACGGGATGGCCTCTCACTTAACAGAGCCAGTGCTGATCACAAACACCAAGAGAAGAAATTGAAATAAAAAGAACCTACTTTGGTCACCTAAATTGACTAATGCAGGCTGTCATTAGCTGTCATCTAAAAATGCAGTCTATTCAAACAGATTAATTTAGCTAGATAACATAAAACACGATATTAGTATTAATAATTACTTTGTTTGGCTCCGCGCCTGTGGCTCAAGCGGCTAAGGCGCCAACCACATACACCTAAGGTGGCGGGTTCAAATCAACCCGGGCCTGCCCAACAATAATGATGACTGCAACCAAAAAAAAAAAAAATGGCCGGGCCTTGTGGCGGGCGCCTGTGGTCCCAGCTAGTTGGGAGGCGAAGGCAGGAGACTCGCTTGAGCCCAGGAGTTGGCGGTTGCTATGAGCTGTGATGCCACAGCACTCTACCCAGGGGGACAGCTTGCGGCTCTGTCTCAAAAAAAAAAAAAAAAAAAATAATAATAATAATTACTTTGTTTTTAAATAGAATAAAGGATTAAGATTTTTAATAAATTATAATAAGTTTAAGAAAGTTTCTTAATCATTCATGGACTATCATATGATTAGCAAACTTTCTTAAAGTCCTTGGTATGTGTTTTCAGGCTAGAATGTGTGAGTACTTCTCTGTCTTCATTGGTCTTATAGAAGTTCTAGTGTGAATAGGAGTTTATTGGGTGAGGATGTGTGTGTGTGTGGCCTGAGTGAATGGCTTGTGGTTCAGTTAGAATCAAGAAGTTTGACTTGTCTGTGCCATGAGGGAGGAGGTGACCACTTGGAGAGCAGACACATTATCAACCACAGTCATGACCTTGACCAGTAATCCAGGGATAAGAAATCTACCTGGAAAGGGCATCATTCATTAGAGATGGCTAATTAGTCCATTCTTTCCTTGTTGACATATCCCAAGGGAATCTAAATTACAATTATAAGACTTGTTGGGTGAGTTTAGAATGAGAACATTGAGAATTAGTTAAGTGACTCAAATGGTAAATGAACAGGTTGACACCTTCATCTTAACAGGAAGGAAAAGCATGCTCTTGGAATAAAACACAGTCTTAGAGCACTCTCTTAGCTGGCTGTCATTTAGATGAACTGCGTCAAACAACATATGCCTCAGCCTCCCCTTCACATGCTTCCATGGTAGTCCAACTCTTGTCCCTCTGAGAAAACCATTCTTTTTTTATAAGTATTTAATGAGGTTACTATGAAATCTGGCAGGTGTGTCAACTGCCATGTCTTTTGCTGTCCCTTCTGTGCTATTCATTATTGGTTGTTATGGAAATTGATGAGTTTAGTCATCCATGGGAAAGATGTATTCAACTATATTACTGTAGAAGAGAGAAACTGTGGTGGTGAAATAGGTTATGAAATGTGATGGCCCGGCAAGACAAAGGCATGTGATCATTTTGTCTTAGGTTTTGTTTCATCACACACATCTGTTGCTGAAATTTGTCTAATGATCTGAACCTTACACTGAAACTTATACCTGGGTGCTAAAATTTTAAGTATGTGGTCTCTGATAGTTATAAAACATCTACGAGTAGGTTTAGAGAACTTTTTTTTCCTCAGAGGCCTGTGCTGGAAGCTTTATTAATTTATACCATTTATGATGTTTAATCATTTCTTTTTAAAGATCAGAATTTTAACTCCTCCATCACAATATTGTCCTTAAAGTTTAACTTGTAAAAGACAGTATTATTTTCAAGTTGTAATTATATATCAGCATATAATCTATCCCATATTGTCTATTCAAGTTATATAAAAGAGAACAACTTATAGGAGATGTTTCGTAGCACACTTCTATAAAGTAATTGAATTTAAATATTCTGGAATGATAATCATTTATTTTTACACACGATTAGCTTCAGTTACCTTGAATAGTTCTCAGAATACTTCAGTTTTTACTCTGTATTTTCCTTCCCCAAATTTATCAAGATTAGAACACTGAGACCAAAATAATTAAAATTAGAGATTCATATTATGTGTGTGTTTTATTTTATTTTATTTTTTATTTTTTGAGACAGAGCCTCAAGCCGAGCCCCTGGGGTAGAGTGCCATAGCTTCACTGCTCACACCAACCTCCAACTCCTGGGCTCAAGCGAGTCTCCTGCCTCAGCCTCCCAAGTAACTGGGACCACAGGCACCCACCACAACACCCGGCTATTTTTTGGTTGCAGCTGTTATTGTTGTTTGGCGGCCTGGGCTGGATTCGAACCCGCCACCTTAGGTGTATGTGGCTGGTGCCTTAGCCATTTGAGCCACAGGCGCTGAGCCACTATGTGTGTGCTTTAAATTCCAATATTTGTGTTGTGTTTTTAGGATTTCTTTGGAGGTATTTGTTATGGAAATGTATGAATTTCCATTTGGTGGATATACTTTTAAAATTTTTCATCTCATTACTTGGAGATACTGTTCTGATGTGTTTAAAATGTTTTGTGATTGTGGTGCATTTTGCAAGGGTACATGTCAAATCTATTAGCTATAGCATATAAATGTCTTAACACAATAATTAAGAAAGTGAAGTGAAGGCTCTGTTAACCAGTTTGATGTAAGCATTCCAAATTGTATATAAAATCAGCACATTAAAATGCATTAATGTATACAGCTATGATTTAATTAAAAAATGTATCATGATAAAAGTTCACTTGTTTGTGATCACGTGATGTCATTAGTTCATATGTTTTAGGTAGTCTATGATTGTAGTATAAACTTGTTATATATCCCTTTATTAATACGCTTTCTAGAAATATTATTTTAGAATGGAGAATACTAACTTGGAATCCTGCCTTCCAATTTTAAGAATGTTAAACAGTTAATTTTAACAGTAAGCAAAAAAGGTCACAAAGTAACTATAACAACTATGAACCTACATTAATGTAAAATAGCAAACAGTACCACATACATTGATTATACCAGGCCTTGGTATATTATAAAATGTACAGGGTATACATAAATATAACTCTACTGTTATAAATCTGGACTACCTAAAAGTTATATGTGAGTATAAGAAACATCAGTTACTATTTTTTGAAGTTTATAGCTGCATTTCTTAAAAAGCTGTCAATGAAAATTTGAATTCATGCCACCTTTTACCTATTAATAAATTTCCTTATAACAACTGAAGGCATTAATAATAATTTTGTATAAGTGCATTACACTTCGTATCTGCTGACACCAAACTTTCACATCTGTAATCCATCATTTCACTAACTATAACTGTTTTTGAAGTTGGAATCATTCTTTTTTAGAAGTAGTCACTGTAGCTTCTGAGTGCTTGGAGGCTTCACTTAAGGGCACTATGGGAATAAAATTATAAAGCAAATAGGAGGGCAATTGTGAAAGGAACAGTCTTCTTCCAGCTATAATCATCGGAGTATGGTATGTATGGATCAATTCCTTTACGATCCTTTTCCAAGTTGTAGAAGGTCGAAGTCCTCATTCTGTAAGCACACTTTCCATTGATTTTTGTTTACACTGAGCCTGTCTCTTCTTTCTGTTCACAACTTATCATGGCTGAGTGTCATGATCTACTTGAACATTTAATTATGTGTTTGCTTTTCCAGTTTGGTACCAAGTTAAGAAGCTCTTTTCCTTTACCACCATCTTCATCTCTGCCATATCTTGGTCTCAGCATTTGATCTTATATCTCTTGTTTTGTTTGTTTTGTGACAGAGTCTCCCTTTGTCACCCTAGGTAGAGTGCCCTGGCATCATAACTCACAGCAACCTCAGACTCTTGGGCTTAAGCAATCTTCTTGCCTCAGCCTCCTAAGTAGCTAAGACTGCAGGCACCTGTCACAACACCCCTGGCTAGTTTTTCTATTTTTAGTAGAGATGGGGTCTCTCGTTCTTGCTTAGATGGTCTCTGTCTCCTGAGCTCAAGCAACCCACCCACTTAGGATTACAAGCATGAGCAACCACGCCTAGGCTGTTCTCACATCTCTTATTCAACAAAGATAGGTGATGTTATTCAACATGAATCTCTTTTGTTTTATGTTAGTACTTTTTTAAGGTGAACATTATATATATATCTCTAAATTTAATTTAATTTAATTTAATTTAAAATTCTCCCAAAGGAAAAAACTACATCTTCTATTCCACATCAGCTATTTTCTAGATGTATATGATTAGACCCTTAGTCTAAAAGTGAATTAGGAGAATATACTGTGAGGCCTGTTCCTTAAAGTTAAAATCTTTAAGATGGACAATAGCAAAAGATATGGCTTCTCTAAGGACCTGTCCAAACAAGCTCTTACATGTAACAAGAACTGATTGTATAGGGAATTCATCTCAGACTATATCAAGAGAATCTTACTATCTTAGCCTGGGGATGATCAGTTAGAACAAGGAGACAGTGTTACATAGTTGTCCAAGCTATCCCAGGGGTTTAGGTGGAGCTCTTAGAGAAGGGAGGCATTTCGTCCTGTACAAAAGGTATAATACGAAGGGACCTCGCATTGGCCATGCCCCTAAATTAGAACTGAGCCAAGCCTCCAACTGGTTCTGCAGTATCCCCAGTGCCATGGCAGAGAAGGACCTCTATACCTTCAGTAGAAGTCCTAGTCTGGAAAGGGCCAATCTTTAAGACTCTTAGGGAAGAATAAAAAAGGTAGACTCTGGGGGTGGAGATTCAGAGAAGTAAATGAAAGGACTTTTTAAAAAGAACTAGAGATTATGCAACATAAGTAGCTAATACAAAGAGAACAATAGTTGTGAAAAAGAACTGATTAGCAATCCAAGAAATAAATTTCATTGGAGTAAAATAATCAACAGAAGGAATAAATTCTAAATTGAACATACAATTGCTAAATTAGAAGGTTTTTTTTTTTTGTTTTTGAGACGGAGCCTCAAGCTATCCCCCTGGGTAGAGTGCCATGGCATCACAGCTCATAGCAACCTCCAACTCCTGGG
>CAUYQV010052247.1:0-15597 GCA_963574575.1 Galagoides demidoff
TTTTTTTTTTTTTTTTTTTTTTTTTTTTTTTTTTTTTTGTAAGGAACCAAATAGAAAACACAAGGTGTATTGTGAAATTGACAAAAAAAAAAAGAAAACAAAAAAAACACGGCAAAACCCAGGAGAACTCCAACCCCAACCAACACCCACCCCCCCTACCCGGGGGGGCGGGGGCTGGGGCCCGGGCCGGGGGCCTGGGGGGGCGGGAGGGGGATTGGAGGGACAATAAAAGAATAAAAAAAAAATCTTCTTGTTTGCTATTTTTTTCTTTCAGTTCAATATGCCATTGATCCCTTCTAATGAATTTTTTATTTCAATTATTTTGATTTGGTTTCTTTAAAAAAATAACTTTTATTTGCTAATTGATGTTCTCTACTTGGCAAAATATCATTCTCATACTTTTCTTCAATTCTTTAGACAAGTTTCCTCTAGTTCTTTGATTGTAACAGCTATTATTTTTATTTATAGATCTTAATAATTGGTGTTTTAAAGTCTTAGTTTAGTAAGTCCAATGTCTGGGCTTCCTCAAGGAAGTTTCTATTGACTACTTATAATATATGTATATATATATACATATATGTATACATACTTGGAAAACTGGACATGTTAAACAATATAATTGTGGAAACTCTAGAAATTTTTTCCATCCCTAGGTATTCTTTTTCCTATTGTTTTTTGTTGCTATTTTCTCAGTGACTTTTTTGAACTATTTCTGTAGTCTGTTTTTCATCATATTGAAAACTCATTGAAGGCTCTTTTTGGTTTGCTCTCTGGTTATCCAACAATTGGGCAGAAATTTCTTTAGATGATGTAAAGCACTAAGGTCATCAGACATCATTTCCCTCCTTTGGCAGGAAGGTTACAAATATGCCTTCAATTGTTACTTGTACAGAGCCACAAGGTTGGACACAGGCAAGAGATTGGGGCCTTCTCAGGTCCTTTCTTTTGAGCATATGCCTTGAACATGTACATGGTTTTCTACATTCTAGGAGTATGTCAGAACTTTGCAAAATCCTCTATAGACATCATATTTGCCATTTTTCCTTTTAAGTTTTTTTTGTCAGCCTCTTGGTAGCCCCAACTAGCATTACTGCTTCTGGAAGCTGAGATTTTGAATCACTGCCACTGATTATTTTAAGAAGCATCCCAGAAATCATGCTGTTTTCACAGAGTGTGCTGTGAGTAAGGTCAAATAAAGACAAGTACTGAAACTGGAACTTCCAGAGAGCTGCCAGTTAGGTTGAAGACGGATAGCTGTCGGGAGCAGGACTGTTTGAGGTGCTCCAAACTGGTTTCACTGTCTTTAGTGATTTACAGGGTTCTGTTTTCCACACCTAGTGGGGTGATGAGACTGTTCATTTTTGAGGCTGCTGTGGAGTTAGGGAGAAAAATATGAGAATACAGACTGCATGTATAATGCCACAAAGTTCACTGTTTTTGCTGAGATTCTGCCACTTTTCTTAAATTAACACTGCTCAGATTATCTTAGAGCTTTGTTCATTCTCTCCATTTTCACATTTTGTCAATTTTTTTTTTTTTTTGCTGCCATATAACAATGATTCCATTTTGTCCAGTTTCCAGTTACACTTACTTTATCTTGTTCTGTTATCTCATGGGGAGCCTTTCTGAAGTTTTGTAGATTTATTACATTTATGGCATCTTCAGTGCCCTTCTAGACTCTACACACCATCCACTTCCCAAATCCATACCCATATGTCTTAGATTTCTTTGCTTTTAATCCCACTTTTGGGTATCAATCTATGTATCAGTTATCCATTACTTTATAACAACTCCAAACCCTGTTGCTTAAAAAACAAATTATTATTGTGTTTTCAATCCCTCATTTGATAAATCTTGCTGAGGAAAGCTTGTCCTTGCTCCATGTGTGGCATCTAGAATGGCTCACCTAGGACTTAAGGACTCATGTGACTGACAGGTGGATGCTGACTACCAGTTCCTGTCCACCTGGGCTCACTATGAGGTGGTTAGAGCATCCTGGGGACATGGTGGCTGGGGTCCAAGAGTGGATATCCCAAGAGTCAGGAAATGGAAGCTGCCAGTTTCTTAAGATCTGAGGCTTGATCCTGGCTCAGTGTCATTTCTGTATTATATTAGCCAACCAGTCACCAAGAGCAGAAAAGTGCCCAAGCATTTTGGAGCTATGTTTTAAATCACTATCACATTAATAATATTATTATGAGGAATCCCTCTGCAAATGAAATGCAGGCCACTAAAGCAGAAGAACCATGTCTGGTCAAAATATTTCCTTGACAATCTGAGGATAGGTTTATGAGACAATGGATATGAGTCATAAACAAAGGACAGCGAGAGCTCCAGCACATTTTAGTTACTGACAACCTGTCAGGCCTCCTGCTCTTCGGTCAGGGTCAGCAAGAATCATCCAGGTACACCTGGACTCCACCCTTCCTCGTGCCAGACTGAGCAGCATTGTCTGGAAGAAAGCCTTGGCACTGGAGATGGTAAACTCACTTTCTTCAGGTCAGAGATAAATGCTTTTGAAATCCAAAGCTTTGATGTATAAGATCTTGGATTTCTGAATTTCAAAATTTAAGGAATCAGGACAGGAAATCTATCCCATACACAGCTGTAAAATACTTATTGAGGCAGTTTTCCCACTTGAAAGAGGTAGAAACATTTCTAGATGGTAGAAGGTTGAGAGAATGAAATGATGGAGTCATAGAGGGGGTCATGAGAGAGGAACTTGTCCCCACCAAACATCAGGACTTGGAGGAGAGAGGAGAAGCAGCAGAATCCCAGCAGTGTGGGGATCTGGGAGGAGAGACCCGGATCTTCCTTCTGGGATAAAGTCTAGCATGGTGACCACAGAAAAGCCCACATCTAAGGCACCCCACAGGGTAGAAAGGACAGTGCACAGATAGCCTCCTTATATCTTGAGCCAGGGTCTTGGCTCTGGGCCCCTGGGGCATTTTGGCAGTGACATATGTCCTTTTAGTAAAATTGAAAATGTCCCTCTTGTCAAAGTGATGGCACGTTGGGATTGTTTTCACTGTTGTCTTTGCAAACCCCTAAAAAAGGGAAAGCGTTTCCTAGCCACCTAGAGGGAATGATAAAGATTACCTGTGAAAGCAGATACTTCTTTACTTACCATGAACCTCAAGAGAGGAGTGAAGACTCATTACATACCAAGACCTTTGAGTGGGTGTAGGAAATACCTGAGATGATGGTGTGCTTGGCTCAGCAGCTGGCAATGGGTGTGAGGTTATTGAGGACTGTGGTGGGCTGTCACCTCCTGGCCTCCTCAGGCAGGTTCCTCTGTCCCAAGAAACGTCAGGTGTGATGGGCAGGTCCCTGAAACCCTCACTCTCACTGCTGTTCTCTGAGGGTCTCTTCAACAGAGACAAAAAGCCCTGGAGGGGAGTCCAGGACATCAGCTTTTTTTCTGCAGAAACTAGCCCTGGATTGAAGAGCCTTGAGGGTCAGAGTAAGAGGTTTTAACCTGCTGACCATTAGCCCTTCCAGCTGCCATCAGGGATTCTTTTAAGTGAAGGGGATCTGTTCCCGAGAGATGGCCCCATAGATGTGGTGAGTTTCAGACTCACTGTGACAGGCTCTGCAGGAAATTTGCAGCTCAGCAAGTGGGGACTAGTTACATGCCTGTCATCACTGCTAGTGGAAATGGCACAGCACAATCTGCAAGGCTCACTTTGAAAGCAGCCCCCCTGGTGTGGTGATAACATCTTTCTCATTACTTCTTAATGAGCACAAGGGGATGTCACAGGAGATGTGACACTGCAGGAGGGAACGTCTATGCCTCCTCAAAATCAAATCCTGTATTCACTTTGCATTGACAAAAACTGTTGTATCTGATTTAATAAATCTAAATTGATCATTTCTAGGCACTAGGGGATAAAAACAGAGGAGCCATTGTGTTAGATAAAACCGTTTATGACAGTGAACTGTCCTCCTCACCCCTGCTGTGCCTTTCCACCTAAGAGGAGATGATGTCTGTCTTTTGGAAGGTTCTTTCCCTGTTAATGCTGCTCCGCAGGGACAGTAATAACAGAAAGTTTGGTTCAGAAGCACCTTGAGTGCTTCATGATTCCTAATACCTCTCTGAAGGAGAGAGTCCCAGCTGGGGAGGAGGAGTGCCATCCAATCAGGAGACACAGTGGCAGGATGGCGGAGCCAGGCACTTGGTCAAATCCTCAAAAATGTCCCCTTTCTAAGACTAAGCTAATGGCATTATTTCCTTGGCATCGGAGTAGGAATTATTCCTCAGGAGGCTCACATTGGGAATGTCAGCCTCCTGATGTATGGTCTGACTTAGCAATAACTCTGCCTGCCCATTAAGCTCAAGGAGAAAAGAGACTATTTGTGTGCCCAGACTGCAGCTCGATGGGGTCTCCTCTCCCTCGGAATGTCATATGGTCCTGTCCTGCAGTAGCGTCTTTTGAAGTGAGATGCTGTACACATTTCTCTGTTGCAGGGTCAGGGGTGCCAAGAACAGCATATGCCCTGAAGAAGCCAATCTGGTGCAGAGATATTTGCACCTTATAGTGCTGTGACAGTCTGCAGGTCATGATCAATGAACTCTCATCCCTTGGCACCAGGTGCAAGCTCCTGAGGGGCAGGAGGACTTAACTCACTCTGCCTTCACAGTCGGCAGCCACTGTCAGAGCCTTGAGTGGGAACCCAAAGGCACATAAATCAGAGTCCTCAAGACACTGAGCACTGAGGCTCACGGTCTGTTGGGGATTGCGCCATCACAAACACACACAGAAGGAAGTGCAGGAGGAAGGGGCTAGTCATATTTGAGAATAGTGGAGGCAGAGTTGAAGCTATTCCTCAGGCTTGGATCCTTCCACCAGAGGAATTGGAATTTGTTGTATTTTTCCTAAAATTTTGATGATGAAACCTTCATGTCTAGAAATACCCCCTTAGTGCCTTTACATTATTAAAGTTAAAGAGATGATTGAATGAAAAATATTTGTTAAGCCAGATAAAATTATGGCATTTTATTTCTCTCTAGGGGGTCTCCCTAGTGGGCTCAGATTTGCCGCATGTGGAATTTAGGAGAAGCACTGAGCATGCTGTGCCCAGCTGCTACCCTGAGAGCTGTGCCCGTCCTCTCTCGGTGGATGGAGCTGGCAAGAGTAAGCAGTGAACCCCAGATCCTGCCCATCCTTTATGCTTCCACAAGGGGAGGAAGCTTCCTCTGAACCCCGCTGGAGCTGCTCTGACCAGGACACACTCAGATGCTGCGGGATCAGCTATTGTCCCCAGGAAACTAACAGGGTATCTAGCCCACACCCACCTGTGTCATCAGTATGCCACACCTCACCTGCAGTCCAAATGACCTGAGATGCTTTGGGATGATGTATTTGAGATGGAAATCAGATATTTCAGTGGCACCAGATGGGATGAAGGAATAATCACCTACTGTTTATGGCATACCATAGTGAGTATGGACAGGTGACAATAACAGCAGATCTGCTACAAAGGTGAGAAGAGGAGTGGCCAAAATATCGGGAAATTCTATTTATTCCTAAATTCTTATCCAGGAATGCTGGATTTTACCAGCTGGATTTTGCCTGTTCCCATCATTAAGTCTGGAATATGCTGTGGCTGGTATAGCACAGTACATGTGTATTACATTATCAGCATGACTGGCCATTGTTGATGGTGATCTTATCACCAGGCTGAAGTAGTGTTGATCAGAATTCTCCACTAAAAGTTACTCTTATTTCCTCATTTCCACACTGTTACTCTTTGGAAAGAAGTCATTTTCCACAGCCCATACCTAAAGGGTGGGGACGTAATTCCATCTCTTTGAGCAAGAGTATTTATATTAATTATTTGTAATTATTCTCAGTGAGAAATTTGTCTATTGTTTTACATTTATTTATTCAATCGTGTATTATATCAGTATGGATTTTTGGATGAATACAGGGTGTCCCAAAAGTCACCCTTAAAGTCACTGTGCATAGGTAAAATGGGAAATCGTAGCTAAATACACTTTTATTTACAAAATATTAATTACACAATTTTACAAAAAGGTGACTGACACATAGACAATATTTTGTAAATATTTTGTAAAATTTTGTGATAAAAATTTTATAAATTAAGGTACATTTAGCTACAATTTCCCGTTTTCCCTATGTATGGTAACTTTAGAGGTGACTTTTGGGATACCCTGTATTTTACCCTTTGGGTCATAATCCAACACTATTTTATTTACTTCGTTGCTCAAATTGTTCCAGTTTTGGCCACTGACAGCTCTTTCAATTGTCTCATGGGTCCCTTTGATAGGCCACATCACTGGAATTTTTTTTTTTTTTTTTTTGCATTTCTTTACTTTCTGTCACTATGAGATGACTGGCCCTGGCTCATCTTGTTCATTCACTGCTTCAATTTTAGAAGCAGCCATTTCTTCAAAGATTTCTGGTAGAAATAAAGAGCTGATCACTGGGTGTGCTCACTGCTGCTAGATGCCATTGTAAGTAGGCCTTCTCAGTTGTCAGAGCAAGGAAATACACATATGTATTATACATATGTACACATATATACACATCCAGAAACATTTCTAAATGCGTCCATCTGTTTCTGTGTTAAAATCAACATGAGCTCTTATTCATGCCTTCAGACATGTTCCATTACTGTGTGGGTTGTTCTAGTTTCCCCCCTTGTGATGTCTCCTGTGCTGACAGCAACAAACTTAGGTCCCACCATCCATCATCTGTTTACATCATACAGATTGAACATCCAAAGTGAAAAAATCCCAAATCTGAAACTTTCTGAGCACTGACATGATGGTCAAAGGAAATGTTCATTGGAGCACTTCAAATTTTAGATTTTCAGATTTGGGATGTTCAACAAGTAAGTATAATGCAAATGTTCCGATATTCAGAAAAAAGAACAAATTTTAAAACATATCTTATCCTGTGCATTTCATCCTCAACTTGTAATGGGTTCTGCTGGAGTAAGTACAGAGATGGAGATGAGAGCTCAGGAATAAACACTACATATATGGTCAATTGCTTTTCAAAAAGGGCACCAAAACCTTTCAGTGGGGGAAGAAGTAGTCTTATCAAAAAATGGTGCTGGGAAAATGGGATATCCTCCTCAAACTATGATGCTGGACCCTTACCTTACACTATATACAAAAATTAAAAATCACTCCAAATGGATTAAAGATACAAACATAAGAGCTAAAACTATAAACCTCTTTGAAGAAAAAATAGGGAAAAATCTTCATGACATTGGATTTGGTAGTGATCTCTGTGCCAAAAGCATGGCACCAGAAGAAATCAATAGGCAGGGTGGACTTAATCAAAATCGAAATCTGTTACACATCAAACAACACTATCATATCACAAGGGTGAATAGACAATCCACAGAGTGGGAAAATACTTCAAATCATATAACTAATAAAATATTACTATCTAGACTATCACATAGTGAACTCCCACAACTCAACCACACTCACACACAAAATAAGCCAATTCGAAATGGGTAAAGAACTTGAATTGATATTTCCCCAAACGGACAGTAAGGATATGAAAATATGCTCGGTATCACTAGTCATTAGGTAAAAGCAAGTTAAAACTACAATGAGATATCACTTCACAGTGGTGAGGATGGCTTTAAAAGTGAGGAGAGACAGAGAGAAAGTAGCAAGTGCAGGGGAAATTGGAACACTGGTGGATTTCTGAGGGGAATATAAAATGGCACAGCTGGTGTGGAAAGCAGTTTGGCTGCTCCTCAGAAAGATCAACGTAGAATTACCAGATGATCCAGCAACGCCTCTGTGAGGTGCGTACCCCAAATAATTGAAGGCAGTATTTCCACTAAACACTTGTACACCAACATTCATGTGTACATATTAATGACATTATTCACAATAGAGAAAAGGCAGGAAGAACCCAAATGTCCAACACCGTGCATAAATGAAATGGGGCATAGGTATATATATTATTCACCCTTAAAAAGAAATGAAATTTGGATCATGTTGCCGGTGTGACAACTGCACTTGGAGAACCATGGGTTCAGCTACATCCCAGAGTACCTCCCTTGAGGGCTTCAGACTCTGCTCCCCGCAAGGTAGAATTTTTAAGGAGGTTTTTATCTTATTGGAAGCAGTATTTTCTGGCCTGACAGACATACAATCTTCACCTCTAGAATTTACCAAACATTGAAAAACATTTATGTGTTTTAAACAAAGTAGTTAGGGTTTGAACTAAATTTTAAACTACATTAAAAAGCTTGGATTTTACAGGTTGGTAAATTCTGTCATGGAGTTTCTGAAAAGCTGGAGGATTGTTGCGGTAAACTTCAGAGAGAAGAAGCCAGTGATAAATCACACCCTGAAAGTGTGGGTCTTGCTCTCACTGGGGAGGCTTTGCTGATTCTGATTCTGGTAGTGAGTGGGTAAGTGGCTCTGGCTTTCTGCCAGATGCCCTTATCACAGGTTTCTGTCACACGTGGGCTTTGACAAACGCAATGGAACAAGCACGTGAAGATTCCTTGGCATCAGAAACAGGGAGGGGGCAGGAGACGAGGACACCAGTCCCTCCTTGTGAACCCAGTGCATTGGGTTTGAGGCCCAGACTTTCTGCTATGGACAAGGTATTTGATCTTTTTTAGCATTTACAATCTCATATATAAACTAGAACAACTCTACTTGCTTTGAAGGACTGCTACTGTACTTAGCACAATATAGAAACCCAGTAAACGACTGTTGGTATTATTAGTTCTGATTTTTGATGACTGTAGTAGTTCAGTCTGAGACTCAGCCCTTACCATATGAAACAAAAGGTCAGGTTGATTCAGTTTTCTCCTCTCCTCTTCTTCCCTCTTTCTTCTCTCCTATTCCTGTCTCCTCTCACATAAAGTGCATTTCATGTTGGCAAACCTTTACAGGTGAGTTTTCAGCAGGGCCTTCTAGAATGTGCTTGCCCATTACCCCTCCTGCACCTCCCCTCCTCAGACCCCATCCGGAGAGGCAGCATTCTAAAGAACTTCCCTAATTCCACTTGAGCATCTCTAAAATCAGTTAAGCCAGGGCAAGTAGCATCCCACGCAGCCTCATCGTATGCTGTTTCACTCAGGGGTGCCGGGTACTGCAAATGACACATGAATTATGTATGCTGGAGTATGGGGTAGCATTTGGCATGCCTGGAGCAGCATGTGTCTGGAGGGAAAGCCATTTTGATTCTGTGATGTATTACACATGCAAACACTTAGCAGGAGCCAGGGCCTGCGTGTGGCGGTCTAGCTTGCTGGGGTGAGCACGCTATGTGACTGCAGCTTGTGCCCCAGTTCCTGTGGCACTGCACTCAATCCTCCTCCCAAGGTGGGGGGCTTCTCTCTCCCTCTGTGCTAAATGTTTAGGTTTTTGACTTTCCCCTTTCCTGCAGTGTACTGTCTGCTAAAGTGTTAAGTTGAAGCCTGGTAAACCCAACTTCTTCCTCTAAACCTCATGGTAAACATGATTCCCAAACACCTCTTTGCTCTTGGGGCCACACACTACGCCATAGCTCACCTGAATTGAATCATCCTCTAGTCATCCAGCTGTGAGGAGAGGTCACTTTCCTGGCAAAGGCATTAGCCTATGATGCCCTGCATAGGTGGGGACTTGATTAGGACCTTTATCTACATAACAGTTGAACCAGATCACTCCTAAGCTCCCCACAGCACCATGAACATGCCAGCACATTCTGTCTTGGCAGCCTATCATTTCCCTTCTTCATATGCAAAACTCCAGGCATCCTTTAAGAGTCCATTTTAATAAGCATCCTTTAATAAGCTTTCTGACTCCTCTGTACCCTGCCCTCACAGCCACCCCTCACTCCAAAAAGAAACACACAAAAGAAACACAATCTCAAGTGTCTGGGGAAAGCCCGTTGGTGAACCCACCACATTTTACTCTGTTTTGTCTCCATTGGATTTCTAGCTTCTTGAAACCCAGTATTATGCTCTCATTTCATCTTTTATCATTAGCCTCTACCAATATGGCTAGTGTTGGAGATTTGGACAATAAGATGTCATTTTGATTTTGTGAAAGTGTTATTTATTTAAGAGATAGTGCTTGCACGAAGTGGGGAGTGGCTGGAGGCACCTGGGACTTAAAATTAGTGTACCTTGATTTTCGGACTGGCTGTGTTCCTTACCAGAGGCATGATCTTTGACGGCTGAACCCAAGTTGGCTTTCTTGACCAATTAAAGGACCAAATCAATACAGTTCTGAGAATCAGCCTTGCCTAACCCACAGGGTGGCTGTGAAGGGGTATGAGGGTGCAGGTGTATGACCTGAAGAAATGCACTTAGCTTTCCAAAGCTGGACTAGGCACTGGTGCTAGCGCATAGCTTCCCAAGGGATGTACTTCAGAGGGGACCGAAGTGATATTCAATAATGAGGTATATGGCACTTTTTCTAGGATGAGTTCTTGAACTTAACTGTTAGACCTCATAGACTGGTTAACTCAAATAATTCTTACATATGATTACATTTCCAATTTTTTAAATAATAGTTCTCAGAATGTTAGATGTGTTATTTCAGAGTTATCACACATCTTCCCGGTTACCTGTGCTAAACAATACCTGTATTGGAATAGGCAAAAATAATGTCCATCCTTCTTTTGCTTTGGAAAGCACTTGTTGCTGGAAGACAAGACCCAGAGCAGGTAAAACAGCTTCCTTATCAAAACTTATTGCGTGACGGATCAAAGTTCACTTCAAGACCCTGCCTGTCTGTGCCCACGGATCCAAATCTATTATGCACAAAACCCTTTCCAATCCCAACAGTTTCCTTTACTCTCAAGGCCTGCCTGAAAATAATCTGGTTCATGCTCTAAAATCCTGTAAATATCCTCCTGGGACCCCCTCTCTAAGATACTACTAGAATTCCATCAAGGTGGTGTCCCTTGCTACAGTAATTTAATAAACTTAGCTTTGCTTAATCAGTGTTTTCTTTTAGGGATCTATTAGACTATAGCCCAAATGGCTAAAAATGTGCTATATATTCAGATGTTACAGGAGGTACTCAGATCTTTAGCAAATGATAAAGATCAGGACCGTGGCAAAAAGACCTTGAGGTAGAACCATGACATGGCCATGCACTATATCTTCATTCCCACCCATTTGTCCAGTCTGAGGTCTAACTGTCAAGTTCAGGAACTCATTGTAGAAAGAGTGCTGTATACCTCATTGTTGAATATCACTCTGGTCCCCTCTGAAGTATATCCCTTGGGAAGCTATGTGCTGACACCAGCACCTAGCCCAGCTTTCAAAGCTATTTCAGAACGCCTTTTCTGGAATGACCATCAGGTCTGTTGTCATATGACACACAAAAACACACAATAACAACAATGAACACCACTATGCCACACAGACACAAACAGCTGTGGGACACTGATATACCAAGTTATCTGTACAGTGCTGCCAAGGAAAGCTCACAGCGGTAAGTTGGAGAACTTCATTGTCAGACCTTAAATGTGGACTGTGGGAGAGGAGGGGCCCCCTGACTTGCATCTGGCCTGGAGGGTGTTTACCCCCTTCTGTCCCCAGGCTATGGCAGCATGCCCCAGGGCAAGGTGCTCCCTCGCAGCTCCCAGGAAAGCTCTTCCCAGTCTCAGCCCCACTTGTATCTTTGTCCCTCTGGCTTGAGGCTGTGGGTGACCCCCCCAGGCCAAGTCCTTTAGGACTCACAGAAACTGCCTACCTTGTCTGTGTACAAGTTGGGATTTTTGGCCCAAAGATAATTTTTCCTTTACTTCTTGAGCTAATTCAATTCAATGTCAATGGAATCAAAAAGTGTGAATGAAACCTTCTTTCTTACTTGCCTCTCCTCCTCCAGGCATCTCCTGTCCAGCTCAGGACTCTTCCCATCAGCCTTTGCCGGGTGAAGGCACCCACACTTCTCCCGAACCTTCCTCATCCTGCAGTGTTCAGACCTGTTAGTTTATCTCTGGAGAGCAGCGTGGGCACCACTTTGGACATCTCATCCTTTCCCACCCACCCCACCCACCGCTGTACAGCTGAGGCCTGGCTGTGTCTCCTGCCTCAACCCCTACCTGAGTCTTTCTTTGCTCAGCTGGCTGCCCCCTCTGCTGTGTCTCCTCACCTCCCCATGTCCTCTATTCCCTTCTCCCTCTTTGCGGTTGTCCCTACCATCCCCTCGGCCCCCACTGGGCACCTGGCCTGTAGGTCCTCCTGTTCCACTCAGCAATCCTCTTACCTGCTTCTGTAGCAGGCCCCACATGTCCCTTCTGGCCCTGTGGGCTCTGGGCCAGCCCAAGTCCCCACTTCCTGCAATTGCTCTCACAGGCTATCCTCTGGTGCCCCTGTCCAGCATGACCTGGACCTTGTTTCTGAGCATGTCTGTCCCCAGAAGGGTGGGGTGCTGGGTGTTCCTGCCTGTGGCCATCCCAGGACATGTGCTGTGCGGGGGAAGCAGAGGGCCTACCTGTCTCCTTGGTGCCTTCAGGCTTGTTCCGACTGCTCCTGGAGCCACACTGAGGAGCAGGGAAACTGTAGGAGACATAGAGGGCACCCTGCTGGGCAATGCAGCAGAGGGACCCAGGAAGCAAGGAGGTCCCTGGGACCAGAGAATGTGAATCCGGGCCCTGGTGGGAAAGCCCAGCCCCAGCCCTGTTCTGTATCTCCCTAGGAGATAACTGGTTTAAAGCAACTCTGGGGTCAGAGGAAGGCCATCAGGTAAGCAAGGGAAGTGGAGCAGCAAAGGATAAATGCTGGCATAATTACGTCCCTTGCAGTACTTGGGGCATACTTACTGTGGTAGGCAGGGAAAACCTCCCAAAGACATCCCCATCTTATCCCTGTGCATCTTACATGGCAGAGAGGAATTAAGGTTTCTTATTGACCGATACTAAAACTCTCACCCTAGATTATGTGACTGGGCCCCAAGGAGTCAGGGGACCCCAGTGGGGAAGCAGAAGGCAGGGGGCGGCCGGGAGAGGTGGGTGGGGCTGTGCAGACTGCCAGCCTGAGCCAGGCTGTGGGCAGCATCTGGGGTTGACAGGAAAGGTGAGGAGGGCCTCCCCTGGAGATCCCCGAGAGCGCAGTCCTGCTGCAGCCCTCTCTGTAGCCAGGAGACCCATCTCAGTCCTCAGACTTCCAGAGCTATGAGACAGTAATTGTGTGCTGCTTTCAGCCACCAAATTGGTGGTGATTTGTGACAGCATCAATGGGAAACAAATATATACACCCTCACCCCTATGAAAAAAAAAGTAGCTCATTGAATAGGGTGTCGGCCACATACACTGAAGGTGGCGGGTTCGAGCCCGGCCCAGGCCTGCTAAACAACAATGACAACTACAACCAGAAAATAGCTGGGCGTTGTGGCAGGTGCCTGTAATCCCAGCTGCTCAGGAGACTAAGGCAAAAGAATCACTTAAGCCCAAGAGTTTGAGGTTGCTGTGAGCTGTGATGTCATAGCACTCTACTGAGGGCAACATAGTGAGACTCTATCACAAAAAAAATAAAATAAAATAAAAAAGTTTGTTTACCTGACTTACCTGTATTCTATCTGGCAGCTCTAATCAGAGCCCTAGTAAATGGCCAAAGTGGATTAGAGCCAGAAACAGGCTACAGGCCCTGTTGGGAGCACTAAGTCCATGCAGCTAAGGTCTGGCAGGGGCCTCCGTATCCTCATCTTTGAAATGGGTCCAACAGAAAATACATTGACAAAGGAAGTTTACATGCGGCCCACAGGGAGTTGCATGTATAATTATGATTAATACTAGAGTAACTGCACAGTATGTGGTGCTGAGTACTTAAAAGGGTTTCATGCCTTCATTCTTCCCCAGTATCATCACTGCCTTGGTCTCCTGCATCTCCTGGTGTGGGACAAGCTACCCCCTGGGGGAAGTATATTTGAGGTGGGTTATGTCCTATGCCCCATGCATGCACACACTGTGGGGAGAACTCACGTCCAGAATTCTACTGCCAGGAGATGATCACAGGCCACCCAGGACAGCCTCAATGGCCACAGTTGCGAGGGAGCCAGCTGCAGAGGTGTGAGGGAAGCAGAGGGCCTGCCTATCTCCCTGGTGCCTTCAGGCTTGTTTCAACCGCTCTTGGAGCCACACTGAGGAAGCCAAGGGCCATCCAGTGGCTGAGACACATTTGTTCCTAAATCCAGAATGAAGTTTATGGGGAAACAGATCCCTTTGCCCAGAGGGGATCCTATTGCTAGGAGACTTGTATATGCCCAATCTCAGAACAGCTTCAGGTAAATACTAATCCTTGTTTCTAACCAAGTCTCATCAAGAAAGCTCATGAGTAAAATGGGGCTTCTGGGAGCTGACTGGCCTTCTGTGCCCTCCAGTAGTCAGCGCCTCAGCTGCTTTGCAGAACCCCTCTCTCCTCCCGCTCCTGCCTTCTTGAAGTCCCCATGGTAATGACAGAGGAACCTCAGAGGCTGAACTTGTATGCAAAATGGCTATTAACGCAAAAACCCATCCTGAGAAATCCAGCAGTGGTTTCCAGACAGTGTGCCTTGAAGCAAAGCTTTATCTGTATAATTAAACCACCAGAGAGCCAGGCTGGCCCTGGGCCTCACACACCTGCTTGGGAAACCCTTAGAAGTGCATCCTCATGCAAGCCTGATCCCCTGGGCCTCTGCAGTGCTCAGGGCTCCTCTGGACAAAATAAATAAACATGCAGCTAGGACTATTAGAGAGAGTATGGACCCAGTCCTGTGCCACCCTGGATAAAATGCCTAGGATGCGGCCTCTGTGCTCTGCCTACTATTTGCCGAGCTCCCCTGCTCTCTGTCCTGGCTCACAAGGGAGCCCGCTGCATGGGTTCCACACTGCTGTGCTAAGGCCTCACACAGACTTGTGCTCTTCCCACCCGAGGGCGTTTGCACAACCTGTCCCCCTGCTAGGAGCCTGCAGTCTCTTCCTGTCTCTTCCTGGTCTGGCCCTCGTTCCTGGCTGAGCACACTTCTGCTCTTCCTTTGGTTCAGATTTCACTGTCATTAATTCCAAGAATGGGCACTACCCAATAAAAGGACATCAGAGGAAAACATTTTCAAATGTGTTGAAGTTACTTGGGAATGGAAAAGAGGATTATAATCTGGAAAGCACTATGGCAAGCTATAGGTGTATCTGGTGAGGCAAAAGTAAGAGAAAGCTTTTATTGGCACAAAGGAGAGGCTGTGGTTACTTGGAAACAGAGCTCCCTCATTCTGGTGGCCCAGAATGCAGTAGAGCTGGCAGGATTCATCAGTGGAGGCGAGTTCCTGGACAAGTGCGCTTTCAGTATATGCGCTGTGGGGGACTCTTGAGAGAGGGCTGTATCTGAGTTACTGCAGTCCTAAAGAGTGTCTAGTGACAGACCTTATTGTAGAAATACACGTAAGTGTGGAAACATGCCAGCTGTGCAGAGCAGGGATGCGTGAGGATGTGGAGGGAGTTCTTGTGGTGTTATTCTAGCCCAAGAATACGGGGAGGGGGTGAGGAAGGGGAGGGGAGAAGGGTGGATGGGTGGTGGGAGGGTGACCGGAAAGATCACCTATATATCTGTCTAACAAGGGTACAAGTGAACTTTTCTAGAACTAGAATATAAATGTTTTGATACAATGACTAAGCA
>CAUYQV010052250.1:0-13882 GCA_963574575.1 Galagoides demidoff
ACTGAGAAAATGACATGAAGGCTGTGTTGATCAGTTTGATGGAAGTATTTCGGATTGCATGTGAAAACCCCACACTGTACCCCAGAAGTGCATTAATGTACATAGTTACCATTCAATAAAAAAAAAAAAAAAAGAAACCCCATCACCAGCCCTGTTATCTCCTTCCTCATCCTTTGCTTTAGGTTCTGGTTCTGCTTTTTTATTTGCGTCTCAGCTAGATGAGACGCAAATAAAAAAGTAATTACATGAGGTGACCCTTTACTCAACTTTTGGAAATTATATACAAGTATAGAATGCATAATTTGTGTACACATAAAAAATGGAGGCATGGGTCTTTGCATCTACAGCTTAGCATTTTGGGTTATCTTCCCGATTCCTACCCAGGGTTATTAAACTCCTCTCTAGCTGTCACATGCTAAAGGTGGCCTAGTAGTTAACATTTGGTGGTGAGTTTGTCCCCTGGGTGACACTGACCAATGTCTGGACATAGTTTTACTTGTCACAAAACTACTCTACTCTTGCCATCTAGATAGTAGAAGCTGGGGGGCTACCAAACACGCCGTGATGCACAAGACAGCCCCCACAACAAGGAATTATCTGGCCCCAGACATCAAAAATGTGCAGATTGAAAAACTCTCTAGTGACGTGATGCCAGGTCCTTTTAGGTCACCTCATAGTGTTGATTAGTTTTATGTGATTCCCTGAATACAGCCTTATACAACAATGGAGTCATTGGGCAGATATTGACATCAACAAATGAGGTTGGTATCCCAAGCCTAGGAAAGTCAGCTTGGAGACTGGGAAAAGATGTTATTTTTTTGAAACTATCTATCATGGTTCTTTCCAAACTTGCTGGATCACCAGACTCCTCTTAAGAGCTTGGTTTAACAGAAAATCCTGATCTTCTAGAAATCCTGGTTCCCCAGCCTTGCTTTTGGATCTGAATTGTTAAGCAAACAGGTGATTCTGATGATCAGTTCAGTCTGGGAACCACCAGAACATATAATGAGTTTTCCAGACCTTACTGGCCTGGTTATGAAATGTGATCCCCCAAATAGTATCATCCAAGCAATCTAATGATAATGCAGCCCCCAGATCAGCCGTTCCTGGTTATTCCTGGGAGACTCCAGCACTGTGCCACGCTCTTACAGAAGATTCTGACAGCTGCCACCTGGGATATGCTTTGATTTTTCTCTCCTGTGTGGTCCACTGCGTGGACGTCTAGTGGAGTAGCCCTTTTCCTCTCCTACTCAACCCCTCTTCCTCCTCCCTTAGCTGAGGGTCCCGGGTTTACTCAGAGGGGTAACTACACTTCCCAGCTGCCTTTGCAGGTAGCTAGGGTGCTGGATTAGATTTTGGCTGTGGGATATAAACTAAACAGTTAGTGACACTTTTGACAAGTCTCCCTGAAATGAAGGAGGTAAGGCCCTTATTTTGTTTTTCCTTCACCCTGCTGCCTGGATTGTGGGAGGCTAGCTGGAGGGCTATCAGGAGGAAGCCCAGACTCTAAGGATGGTGAGCTGGAGAGCTTGGAGGGACGGAGTCCCTGATCACAACAGAATTCCCCTGAACTGCCTACCTTTGAGTTTCCTTTACGAGAGAGAAAACTTCTATCTTGTTTAAAGCAGTCTCAGTGGGCAGACTCTTGGGATGGTCCCTGTCCGGGGATGTTGGAGATTCCCTCCCCTTGGGTGTGGGCATGACCCATGACTTGCTTGTGCTCGTGTGGTATGGGAAAGGTGACAGGATGTATCTTAGTAGACTATAGTGCCCATCTTGCTGGAGTCTCTCCCTGCTTTTGTGGCTTTGAAGAAGTGAGCTGTCTACGTGGGCTACTTATACTGAGCAAGGAGCTGAGAGCAGGCGCCAGCTGTCAGCCAGCAAGAAACTGAAACCCCTACAGCTGCAAGGAGCTGAGTTCTGCCCACAGAAAAGTGGATCTTTCTCCAGGTAAGACTCGGAAGCCTCAGAAGACATTTCAACCCCTGTGGATGCCTTGATTACAACTGTGGGAGACCTTAAACAGAGACCCCCAACTATGTGCACAGTCTCTGGACTCACAGAAGCTGTAAGTTAAACAATGGTGTTTTAAAATTTCAAAATATTAAGGGGGTATAAATGTTTTTGTCACACAGATACCTTGTTTAATGCTCAAGTAAAGACTTTTAGTGTGTGCCCATCACCAGAATAGTGTCCACTGAACCTGATAGGTAAGTTTTTATCCTTGCCCCCTCCTACCCTCCCTCTTTCCTGGTTTCCAGTGTCCTTTCTGCCTATGAGTACCCATCGTTTAGCCCCCACTTACCAGTGAGAACATGTGGTGCTTGTTTTGCATTCCTGAGATACTCTACTTAAGGTAATGGTCTCCACTTCCATCCCCATTGTTGCAAACAACATTATTTCATTCCCTTTTATGGCTGAATAGTATTATTCATAGTATGCATTTATGCCCATTTTCTATATCTTCTTGTGAATTGATGGGTACTTGGTTTGACTCTGCATCTTTATGTTTGTGAATTGTGCTGCAATAAATATCCAAGTGCAGGCACTTTTTTGATGAAGTGACTTCTTTTCCTTTGGGTAAGTACTAAGTAGTGGGATTGCTGGATCAAATGGCAGGTCTGCTTTTAGTTTTTTGAGGAATCTACACGCTGTTTGCCACAGAGCTTGTATGACTTTGTAGTCCCATCGACAGCGTGTAAGATTTCCTTTCTCTCTGCATCCACACCATCACCTAGTGTTTTTTTGACTTTAATAATGGCCATTCTGACAAGGGTAATGTGTTATCTCATTGTGGTTTTAATTTGCATTTCCCTGATGATTAGTGATGTTGGACAGTTTTTCATGTTTGTGTGCCATTTATCTGTCTTTTTTTGAAAAATTTCTTTTTATGTCTCTTGTCAACTTTTTGGTGGGGTTGTTTGTATTTTTCTTGCTGATTCATTTGAACTCTTTGTAGATTCTAGATATTAGCACTGTTCTTTGTTTGATGTATAGTTTGCAAATATTTTCTCCCATTCTGTAGGCTATTTACTCTATTGATTTCCTTTGATATGCAGAAGTGTTCTAATTTAATCAAGTCCCATTTATTTATTTTTGTTGTTGCTATATTTGCCTTTGGGGTCTTAATCATAAATTCTTTGCCAAGGCCAATATCTAGAAGAGTCCCTACCTTTTCTTTTAGAATTTTAATGATTTTGTGCCTTATGTTTAAGTTTTTAATCCATCTTGGATTAATTTTTGTAAGTACTGAGAGGTAGGGGTTCTGTTTCAATTCTGCATGTGGCTATCCAATTTTTTCCAGCACCATTTATTGAATGGGCATCTTTCTCCCAATGTTTGTTTTTGTCCTCTTTGTCGAAGGTCAGTTGGTGCAGCTATAAAGTTTTATTTCTGGGGTTTTTCTTCTGCTCGTTGGTCTATATGTCTTGAGTATCATGATGTTTTTGGTTACTATAGCCTTTAGTATAATTTGAAGTCTTAGAATGTGATACCTCCAGATTTGTTCTTTTTGCTTAAGATTGCTTTGGCTATCCAGGCTCCTTTTGGTGGGGGGGTTGTGTGTTCCTTATAAAGGTTAGGATTGTTTTCTTTAGATCTGTGAAATATGACATTGGTATTTAGAACAGAATTACGCTGAACCCGTGAATCATTTTGGGAAGTATAAAAAAATGTGTGTTGTGTTAAATCACTAAATTTGTGGTAATTTGTTGCAGAGCAATGGAAAAATAATATGAATCCAAAATTTAATCCTTTAGTATACAGCTAACTTATGCCTCACTGGTCAGCTGTTGCGTCTTCTCTATCACTAAAGGATTAGTGAACATGTCAGCATTAGCCCTGTGCCCAGGGCTCTCTGTACCTATCACTGCCTCTTCTGTCTCTCTGCCAGAATGGGCTGTGTTCTCTGGAGGCCTCATTGCTGCAAAGCCATGCTGATTTCCACACTGAGGTGGGGAGTTGTTCTCTTCCCATGTCTGTGCTATACTTTGTCCCTTGGCGACTCAGTGGGGCTGTCTGTGCCTGAGTGCTCACAGTTTTTAATGGAAGCTGTTCTTTTAATCCTCCTTTTCCCCAAATTAAGAACAGGAAGCTGGGTGATATGGTATGGGCAAAGATACTATACAGTCCTCCCACTCTGCCTTCTTTCTGACACAAACTCTCTTTTTCTTTCCCTCATCTTCCAAATCCCCGCAATAAATTGATTGCTGATATCCTTTCCTCTCAACAGTTCACTAGACACACTCATAATATAGATACCGTGGTGGGTAAGAGTCTGGGCTCAAGTTTTGGTTTTGCTTCTTGCCTTTCCCTCTCTGGTGTGTGTGGTGGAATTTTGCCCTCAATGTTCTTCCATTCTCTCTTTCCCTTAACTCATTCCACTACAAAGGAAAAAGCATATTTTTTTTGCATCATCAAGTTAGGAAGAATTAACTGGCAGTGGGAGTTTCATCTCCGGGTTCTTCGCATTGGTTTCCACCCTGAAATCCTCCCCAGCTCCTCTGTGCTGACCTCAGTCAGCCTCACCCAGAGCTGCCTGGATGGCTGAGGAAGTCTGGCCACAAATGGGCTGCAGTGGGAAGATCCTTAGTCTTCCAGATTAGGTTGTGTCAGAAATAGAGCGAATGTGTTGGTTCCTTGATCTGTTGACCTTTGTATACAGGATAAGGGTGAAGGATTTATTTCACTCTCTCAGAGACCCTGATGCCTCCACCAAGAACATGACTTGGGCAGGTTTTACAACATCAACCATATTATAAATTATGATTATAACTAATGTGTGCACCCATCAATGACTATACGGAGTTTAGGGTTCAGCTGTACATGTGTAACTTTGGGAGGGAGGAAAGGCAATTCATCTATTCTCCAGTCAAGTTCTGGCCCATGGGTATAACCCGTTGCTGTTGTACCCTGTACTGACGTCATCTCTAATACTCATGATGGACAGAGATGGTGCCTGGCTTCGGGGCTGATGGATTCTCTTCTCTTCCTTGCTATGGCCTGTGCCACAATTTCTGCTAAGGTGAATTTGCAAATGAGACCTCAAAGAAATTCCAAGTAACAATTAATTGAAGATCACCATTGATATATCCAAATCATAAAGATGCAGATACAGGAATATTTTGGCCCCTGCTTGAGCCATATTGTCCTTTCAGGCTGTTTAGGAAACATGAGGCCTCACTGCCTAGACTTTCCCAGTGTCTTGGTAGGACATCTCCCATGTCAGTGGGCACACTGTTGGGTGAATTCTCACTGTGTCTCTCCCTCTTCTTCCTTCACAAAATCCTATATTTTGTCTCTGTTCTCCATTCTGAGATCTCCACTATTTCCATGTTTCCTGTCAGTTTCTTCCTTCCAGAGCTCAGCAACCCATCTACCTCTTGCCTCAGGTTTTATCTTTGTCTCCTGTGAGCTGTGGATTAAAGCTTTGCCTCTGTAGCCTGTCCTACCAAGTCATATGCTGAGGGTAGAGGAGCGATGAATGAGCTTTGGATGATTCTCCACTGTGATTGGTAGTTAGCTAGCCTTTATTCCCTTTTATGTTATCCCAATTATCTAAAAGATCAGACAGCTGCCTAGTTGAGAATGAGCGAGATGGTAAATGGCAGCACACTCGAGAAAGACTTGACGACTGAGCAAATGATAGAGCAGGTGTCTCCAGTTTTTAAAGAAAAGTGGCATTACTTTGAGTTTCAGGGTACTGCACCTGGCTACTGATGTCGCAATTTAAGAAGGCAGACCACCTGCAGTCTGTGGGGGCAGAGTGGCTGTAATGGTGTCAGCATGAAAGGCTAAATGATTTCTGGATGCTCAGCTGGTGAGAGAAACAGCTTGGACTCTATCACTTGTCTTCGAATATCTGAAAGCCTGCTACAAGCAGACTCAAGTTGTAGGATAAATACAAGTGGGTAGATGTGGTCCCAGTATTAGGAGGAACCAAATAGAATATCTTATCTCAGAAGATGATGACTCTAGCGTCTCCAAAATTGGTCAGCAGAAGCTGATACTTATTAAAATTGTATCTTATCCAGTGCATTGAGTGTTAAACACGGTAGACATTAAAAAATTAACAAGTGGGACTTAAACTGAAAAGCTTCTGCACAGCTAAGGACACAACAAATAAAGCAAAAAGACAACCTTCAGAATGGGAAAATATATTTTCAGGTATCAATCTGACAAAGGGTTGATAACTAGCATCTATAGAGAACTCAAATTAATTGACAAAAAAAAGGAAACAGTCCCACATACCTCTGGGCAAGAGATATGAATAGAACCTTCTCTGATGAAGACAGACAAATGGCTAACAAACATTTGAAAAAATGCTCATCATCCCTGATCATCAGAGAAATGCAAATCAAAACCACTTTGAGGTATCACCTATACCCAGTAAGAATAGCCCACATCACAAAGTCTCAAAGTTGCAGATGCTGGCACATATGTGGAGAGAGGGGAACAGTTTTAGACTGCTGGTGGGACTGCAAACTAATATAACCTTTTTGGAAGGGTGTATGGAGAATCCTCAACGAACTAAAATTACGCCTCCCATTTGATCCTGCAATCCCATGACTGAGCATCTACTCAGAAGAAAAAAAATCATTTTATCATAAGGACATTTACTTGCATAGACTATTTATTGCAGCTCAATTTACAATAACCAAAATGTGGAAACACCCTAAATGCCCACCAACCCAGGCATGGAGTAACAAGCTGTGGTATTATGTATACCATGTAATACTATTTAGCCATTAAAAGAGGTGGAGATTTTACATCTTTTGTATTAACCTGGTTAGAGTTGGAACACATTCTTCTTAGTAAAGTATCACAAGAATGGCAAAATAGAATCCAATGTACTCAATTCTAATATGAAGGCAGTAGATGATCTAATATATGCCCTTATAAGAGAAAAACTCAAATTCGAGGTGGGGGGCAGGAGAAGGAGGGAGCAGGGAGAGGGGAGTAGGGAGGGGAAGGGGGGCCATGGTGTTTGCCACAATTGTAAGAGGGACTTTACCTAACAAATGCAATCAGTGTAACTGAATTCTTTGTACCTTCAATGAATCAACAAAAAACCAAAGGTAGATGTTGAGGGGTTTTCTAGTTGAGCTCTTGTTATAGGTTGAATCATGTCCTTTCCAAAAAGATGTGCTGAAGTCCTGATCCCTGGCATTTGAGAGTGTGGTTTTATGCAAAAATAGGGTCACTGCAGATGAGGCCCTACTGGGGGAGGATGGGCCAGTCCAGTGTGACCAGCATCCATATACGATTATGAGAAGGTGGTCAAGTGAAGACGAGCCGTGCAGGACAGTGCACACCAGCGGCCGTGAAGGCGGAGGCTGCAGTGATGCTGGAGGAAGACAAGGTTTCTGCTGGGAAACCACCAGAAGCTGGAAGAGGCAAAGAGGGTTTCCCTCAGAAAGCATGGCGGCTGACACCCTGATTTCCAGAACTGTGAGACAAGAAACTTCTATTTTGTTGTTTCTAATCTACCCAGTTTGCGGTACTTGGTGACATCAGTCCTAGGAAACTAATACAGCTCCCAAATTAGACTCAGACCCTGGGGGATGAAGTGCCTTGAAAAAGTTCTGCAACTTCTGTTTCCTTTCCCCTCCACAACTTCTCAAGAGCAAATCTGGGAATTCCATGCAGCCTGGAGCAGGCACTTGCTCTTTATGGAATGGACAATATCCCCACTTCCCCTTGAGTCTGGGTTCTAGCGTGTTGGTGGCTTTCCCAGCCCCTGCTTCCTACCCTGTGCCTGGCTGGTGTGGAGGGCGAGGCCCTCACGCTTGCCCTCTGCTCTTGGCCCACCTGTCTACACTCACAGGAGGGGAGGACTGGACTCACCATCCATGCTGGGCTAACTCATTCATTGGGTTTTAAAATAAAATCTTCTACCTGGATTGCCAAATTGATTTCTTCTTCAGTACAAGCTGGAATTAGTTAGAAATGACTGCCTGGGGGTTCTGCCAGAGATTTGGAGGCTGCTTCTAAACCCAGTGGGAATGAGAGCCGGAATCAACTGTGGATATCTGCATGGGTGAAGCAAGGCCGGGAGGTGGCATTTCAGCTGGGACTTTGACTTCCTGATTTAGGGTCTGATCTACACAATCTAGCATTTACATTGCCTTACAGTATGGACTGATTATTTTTACTGATCTTGATCTACTTATCTTATTATAAACCTAGATCTTCAGAATTTTCTACCCTAAACCATAGCCTCTCTTCCTCATTGAGATATTCATGATCGATGCTATTTGATTGATGTATCCATTGTACTCTCTAGGCCTTAAATTGTTAAAAATTTATGAATAATAACGTTATAATAAAGTTAATTATGAAAGGTCCTGGCTTCCCAAACAAATAAACACAGACAACTACTTTTCTCTCTTCTGAGAGTCCTAAGGTCACCTCTGATATTATCACCCTTCCCCCGGTTCCCCCTTTCTCTACTCTGCCCGTCAAGTGTAATGGGAGGCATGTTACTGGAGGTGGGGCCTGTGCCCTATTCAGCCTTTAATCTTTGACATCTATACAGAGGTGGGCATATAAATAATACGGTAGGTGCCAAAAAACTTCTATTTTTTGGAAGGAATGAAGGGAATATTATTTGCTTGGGGGGGCTCACTGTCCTTTCCCTCCAGAATGTCACTGGTTTAGATACTAACTCCAAGACAGAGCACATCACCCATGTCCTCTCCCTCACAGGACCTCACGTTACCTTTAGCACTGGAGACGTTCAGAAGTTTAGCTAAACAGTAGAATTTGAGGTGCCAGCGATTAACCACTTTCCTATGTGAATATATGAAAGATGCACGAATAGCAGTGCAGGAAGTACAGAAAGAAAGAAAGAAAGAAGAGCAGAGAAGGAGCAAAGGGAATAGTTCTGAGAGTGACCGGGGAGTGACTGGTCAAATACCAGTCATGGGGATCAGTGGAGAATCTCAGCCGACTCTCAAACACGACAGATGTTTCAGTCCTGTGTTTTAAATGGTAAATAAAAAGTTAACCTTAACTTAGAGAGTTATGAGGAAGTGCTGCTCTGTGTGTTCTTGTTAAATTATTTAATTTCTTGCTGTCCTTGTTCAAGTCTGCTGGAATAAGAAGGTTTCAATTCCCAACTGATTTCGGTAATTAATAAAGTAGTTGGGAATTACTAAATATACTTCTGGAGTATTGTTATTATAAAATAAGGGATAGTAGGACGAATAGTGATTGATGCCTCACTAGAAGAATTTTTAAAAACCCTGAAGCTTTCCCGTATCAGAAATTCTATGTCTCTCAGCTGCGGCTCCATCTCTTCTCCCGTCATAGCCAAACTTCTTTTTCTTTTTTTACATTTGAAAAGAGGATTTATTTGAGAAACATATTAAAACACGACAGGACACTTTGTAGACCACTGTACAAAATAAAATAGGCAATAACAACATACATTATTTTTGCAAGCGTACTCAGGCAGACTAATGATAGTCACACAGTTATGAACAGAAGTTATGAGCAGATGAACCATATCCGCAAAAAATAGGCCCCCAAATGAAATGTAGAAATGCACATCACTGTGGCTGGTTTGTGTGCACCCAGCTTTCTACCTGTCATGGCCAAACTCCTGGATAGGGTTTTTATCCATCACCTTACCTCTCATGCTTCAAAGTCCTGACACCTGGGCTTAGTTTGCAGAAGACATTCCAGGTAAAGTGATCAGCTCTCTCCTTTTATTTGGCACCTAATGGACAGTGCCCTTCCTTCCCGACATCTTGGTAGCATTAGAGGCTGTTGACCACTTTCCTCCCTGAGTCTTCTGTTTCCTCTGCCCCTGTGTCCCCACACTCTCCAGTCTGTCAGACGCATTCTCGTAGTCTCCTCTGAATCCTCATTTCCCTTTATGTATTTGTTGAGTTCGGACTTGGGGTATTTTGGGTTTCATCAGTAAGATGTGGGAATAGATTGGATGTAGGAAGTGAGGAAAAGTGAGAAGTGAGAAGTCTGGCCTTAGCAACTCAGTGATGGGGGAGAGGCCTTTACTGAGATGAAGAAGAGAGATTGGAGAAAGTGTGTGTGTGTGTGTGTGTGTGTCAAGGATTCCTTTTGAGTCAAGCTCATTTTATCTCATTTCACACCCAGTGAAGAGGAACAACAGAAAATTATGACCCTTGTGTAATTTGCCAATGTAGAGAAAGAAGCCTCTCACCGACTTACTCCCAGATAAGGCTCTATTCCTGCTTTTGTTCTTTTGTAATTTAGAGCAATTTAAACATTACTGAGGAATTTAGAAAAATCCAAAGGAATTAAAATTGCAGACTCATTGGTGTGGATCATAGGATTTTACTTTTAAGAAGTTTAAATTTTGAAATAATTACAGACTCAAGAAAATTTGTAAAATAGTTCAATAGTGTGTCCATCACCCAGTGTCTCTCAACAGTGTCATCTTAAATGTTTAAATAATGCCACTGTCCTGGCTTTACTGAAGCCAGGACTTGACCGGCATAGTGTGGCTTCCTAGGCGATAGACCTTTCTTAGCTTTCATGATTTTTAAACATGCACTTATCTTTATATGTCTTTTTTGTATAAGTTTAGGGCATTTTGATCACACGTATAATTTTATATAACTATCATTATAATCAAGACACAGGTTTGCTTGTTCACCACAAAGGAACTCCGTCATGCCAGTTTGTGGTCATGGCCTCCCTTAACCTCCAGCAACTACTTATCTGTTCTCCATCTCAATAATTGTTGCCATTTTCACAATGTTATATACATGAAATAATATGGTGTATGAGCTTTAGAAATATTTTTCATCGAGAAAAATGCCCTTAGGATCATCCAAGATGTCACAGATACCAATGTTCATTTGTTTTTACCTCTGGTAGCATTTCAGGGATTTGGTGTTTCTGGTATTCTGCTGAAGTCCTAGGCATGAAGCATTTATCATTTTGCCACCGATACTGTGTTCAAATGGAATCATTGAAATTGACATATTGGGGAGGAGTGAGGATGCCAGAAGAAGAAGGATCACAAGAGAGGAAATTGGTAGCCCTCTCAGGAGGAAACCTGGGACTGGGGACAACGTCTACACACCAGCACTTCCTGAGGTGAAGTCTACAGGATGCCAACAGGTCTGAGGTGAAAAAAAGTGTTTGAAGGCAAAGTTTAGGAAATCACAGAAATTCGGATTTATCTTTAATATGACAATATACATTTTGAATTCTTAAAGGGTATGATATTCCACTATCTCTAAACCTTTAGAGCACTGCGTTAATGTCATTTCTCCTGCAGTATCTCTCCCTGGGAGTTTACTCAAAAAATATTTTGGATAAAGCTGCTATAAATTAATACACAAAATTTAGGTAGGAAAAGAATAATTTAGTTTTATCACATAGTCCAATGTGTTTATTAAGTTGGTTTATAATAGGTGTAAAATTCAGGAGTCACTGTGTGGTGGAAACGGTAACAATCAGATACTCCTAACGGCAAGCATCTCGCAGAGCTGCCACTAGGGGGCAGAGGAGGATTAGAAGAAAGGAAGTAGAAGGCGTCCCCTAAATTGTTGCCCAGTTCAAAAATTCCTGTTTTGTACCAAAAACGAAATGAGATCTGAGGGCTTTTTCTTCTTTCTGTGCAGGCAGATAATAAGGCCATTAAAATAGTCTCCTTATTCCTATCACCATATGATTTTTAGAGTGCATTCTTACCTCTGGCATGTCATTTATGCATGATAATTTGTTATTCTGAGAGCAAAAAAGTCACGTCCAGACTTGGAGTTAGTTTTCCACTTTATACAAGTAAATCTTGATTTTGGAAACTTAAGAGCTCAGTAGCCTCTGGACAGTTAAGAAAGAGGTCCGATTGCCAAATCCTACTGTCCTTCTCGCCTGTTTTGGTTAGGGATTAAGTTATGGCAAGGAAAATTTGACCTAGAATTTGTGGAATTTTAATCTCCTAATGGAATTAAGGGGCCCTGATTAATCATCTAACAGGTATTTATTACTATCTTTTTCCACCTTTGCTTTGTACTTCCAGTATTTTCCCCTCCATGCTGCTTCTTTTACACTTAGAGCTGGAGAAAAATAAACAACTAAAAAGATAGCAAAACAGACCTGCTAGTGGAGGTGTGGTTGCCTGGCAGGCTTTCCAAAGCCCATTTTCACTATACAGCACCCGACTTCCACAAATGTTCTTTTTCATTATGAACTAGCTTTTCTGTATAAAAATGTTCTATGAAAATCCAGGAAACCCTCTCCTCTGGAGGACGGTCTCGAAATTCTCCAGTAGGAGAGTGTTACTGGGTTCCAGCTTATGCTGAAGTTCCTCCGTGGAGCCATCCGTCTTTTCCTTTCTTTCTTTCAGCTGAACCTCTTGTTTGGGACCGAACTGTCCTGGGGAGACCAGGAAGGTCCTGGGATGGGGTGGCAATTATTCCCAGTGCCATAAATCTGGGATATAATGGGTCCTTAGACAGGAACCTGGGAACCGGGACAGAGGAGAAGAAACCCTGTCTTTCTCTGGATGCTGCTCTCCGGGGTCTGGACTCTGGGACAATTCAGCAGGCCTGAGGGTGCTGTTAGGTAGGAGGGGTTTAGGGTGACCTCTGTGATATAAAGCCTGGGAGGCTGTCAAGATGAGTGACTTATACCACCTAAAACAAATTCTCCGGTGGCCCTTTTTTCTTCTTCATTCTCCCTTGGATATTAGTGAGTCCTAAAGGCCTTGGGGCTATTTTAACTGTGCCAAAGGGGGTTTAAGGAAGAGTTAAGCTTATCGTGTGAGAGTCGAGCCTCCGCGTGAGGCTAGTGTGGAAGTGGTAGACGGGACATTGAAAGCAAGAATCTGAATGTCAGAATCAAGAAGCTAAAGTCAGGATCGCAAGGCGCAGCTCTCCCTTCCCGCAAGAGCCTTTGTTCAGGGCCACCCTAATGGGCGTAGAGTCCACCCAGAGGAGGACGCCAGAGAGGCCGGTGAGGTCTCTCACACAAAACGCTACCGAGAGCTGCTCTCTAAGCCCCCCCTTGACAAAGTGCTTTGAAATCTATCAGTTATGAGGACGAAAAGGCAAAGTGGGTGATTTATCTGTTTATTATCAACTTAGAATTGATCCCCGCATCCAACTGTTTTCAGGAAAGAAAATAGAAAACGAGTTCTTAGAGGTTAAGTGATATTCCCAAAGACACAGGGTTAAAGTTGGCGCAGGGGCTAAACCCTGGATTTCTTTGAGTCTGCCGTTGTTTTGATAGCTGCCTCAGACAGAGGTTTCCACTTTTTGAGGCAGATTTTACTCTGCAATGAGATAGAAGTTTCAAGGTACCAAGAGACAGAGACCAGTCAAAAAGGCTTCTATTTTTTTTTCTGTGATTTATTTATTTATTTATTTCAGATTAATATGAGGGTACATCCAATTAGTTTATATAGTGTGTTTGATTTGTATTAAACACAAACTGTTAAGAAAAAGAAATGAATAGTTTAAGAACAGGCTTCTATAAGTTCTTTATTTTCCACTCCAGATGGGGCTAAACAATATTAGCTATTTTATTTTTTGGTGTATATAGTTGTGGTTTATTTATTCTTGTTGTTATGCAGCATTCCATTATGTGAATATATATAGTTTGGTTATCTTTTAATATCCACTTACTGTTGATGGAACAATATTAGCTATTAATTGCACGGTCTACAGCTTCTGTGTTGAAAGTGGGTTTTTTTCAAGGACTCCGGGTTCCTGAGCTGTGTGGCTCATTGGTTGAAGGGGCAGACACAGAAGGATCCTCCTGAATCCACAGTCACGCCTTGAAGATGGGACAAAGTGAGTGCTTTAGAGGAGGGAGGGAGAGGGGGAGAGAGAGAAAGAGAAAGAGGGAGAGAGAGAGATTTGTAAAAACATATTAATTCTGCATG